>OMKN01080146.1:7600-22401 GCA_900302345.1 Melanonus zugmayeri
ACCCCCCCCCCCCCCTCAACAATACGAGCGCAAGTGGAATCCTAGCAATATAGCCGAATACCGGTATAAAAAACACTGTGATATTGATTTTAGGTCATACCGCCCACCCCTATTACATATGACAGCTCATTTTGGTCAAAGCAGACCAAATGCATAGTAGATAGACTAGTTGTAACAAAGGTATAAATGGCAAATGTAGCGAAGTAAAAGGCAAAACAATACTTGAGTAAAAAGTAAAAGTGCAGTTCTGAAAAGTGTCCAAATGAGCAAGGTTCCATGCACCAGCTGAGTTAACTGCAGGTACCTATTTTTCTATTTTCGTTTGGCCTCATGGTCTGTTTCACACAATTTATTTTTGAGATATATGACTCCAGCGGCAGACTGGCCATTGGGAGTACCGGGAGCTTTCCCGGTGGGCCGCCGGACAATTGGGCCGATATAAATATACTCTCGCTCCCCCTTCCCGTGGACTGTTGTGGCCCGGTCTGGGTCAAGAAGTCCCGGGCCATTTTTTGATCCCAGTCCGCTACTGTATGACTCTATATGGAATACCCAGCCTTCATTCAAAAGTGGTCTCTCATTCAAGTAGGCTACAAATAGTTGCACCTTCAAGGGCCTATGATTTGCTTAATGACTTTTAATTTTCTTTTTTATTAAAAGGATTTTATTACGGTTTCATGATTGATATGAGCATGCGTGACACCTTTGATATGAACCATTTTTATTGTAAAGATGCTTTGTGAACATCTAAATCTTACTTTCTAGTTTTCTTAATAGTTGTATACTTCTCAAATTATTTTAAATGAAAGCCTTGGGTCGGGCTCATTAATAGGTCAGTCTAATCAGCACTGCCGTGGTGGACAGCGCTGTCCAGGGTGGGCACCACGAAAGAAGTGATAACGGTGCAACGGGTGAAGTAGTCCCCCCCCTCCATATTTACAGCACCCCCTCCCAGAAAATAGGTCCAACGTCCCTGGCAGGGAGTGTACACTTAAGCGCTGCTAATCAACCATGCCATTACAACACATCTAGACTATAGTGACTATAAGTGGGTTACTTATAGTTGAATTACTTCAATACCACGATATATAGACTAAAAATATATATACAATTATTCAATGTAGGTATTTGTCATATATTTGTGGCCAAACATTTATTTGTGCTTATGTCTGGTGTACAGCTGCATTAGGTAGTTTCATTAAGTATTTCATCCAATTACATTGCTCCATTGTCAACTGTGACTCATAGCACAGTAATTGACTGCTAGCTTTGGTTTTTGATGGATACAAATATCAAGGCTAGCAAACTTGCTCCACCCTAGCCACCGCAACAAACCTTCTCACTTAGGGCCTTTCTATCCTGTTACGTATCCTAGTTACATTACATGCGTGTCTTTGGAAGTCGGAGGCAAAGCGGATCACCCAAAAGGAAACCCACATAAACAAAGGGGGAGAACGTGCACAGGAACGTGCACAGGAACGTGCACAGGAACGTGCACGGACCTGAAGCAACAATGCTAACCCCCGGGGGATAAGCGGCAAGCCTACTGGGGTATAGGTTGCTCGATGAGGAGAAAACATTTGATTCATTTGACTATATTAAAATAAGCATGTCACATACAAGCACACAACCATTAGTGGCTGGCCAGTGTTGAGGTGGCTGTGTTGGGCAGTGTGGTCGTGTTTCCAAAACTGGAAAGCCTGCTAAAGCGGAAACATTTATATTTTTATACCGCTCCTCTTTCTTTCCTCGATCTCTTCTTTTCTTGTTGTAATCAGGCCACTGAGTCTTTCAGACATCCATGCAGCCTCGAACAGAGCAGTAAAAATAGCATCTGCAGTAGTGTGCACACGTGTTTTATCTCGTGCTTTTAAGAGCAATCCAAACATGGCCATTATGGTCAGAATATCATCCAACAACTGTAATATCCATCTTCGTTGAGATTAGAAGGAGAGGCAGAGAGAGCAATAGAAGTGGCAGAGAAGAGGACAGGTTTTGATTACATTTTCTGGTGGAAGAAATGGATAGGCCTACTACAAAGATGCTAGAAGCAGAATGACAGCACAAAAAAAAAAAAACATCCACACACTATTGGATGGGCAAACAAAAATCTTTTGACTCCCACACAACAGTAATAGTAAAGTGTGTGTTGCAACCCACACACTCTCCATCTCCATCACGTTTTCCATCCAGGGTGCCATTTTGGGAAACGGCACCGCTGCTCGGCTTACGAACAGCGCTTGTATAAACTGCAGGAATGTAATGTTTAGCTCAAGGACACTTGAGGGAGATTTAAAGGGCAATATCTCTTCTCTAGTCAATACATCTCCCTGTTGCCATGCTGAAAGTTACACACAGGAGTGTGTCTGCCCGCGACGGTGTGGTTACCATTTGTCCGTGGCTACAGCTGCTCTGGCAAACAGTGAGGCGGCGCTTTGTTCCACAGCCAGAAGGGTGGATGCAAATGGGAACTTTAGTGGAGAACGCCTCAGGAAGGTGAGGCAGCGGTAACCGAGGCAACAGCATTTTACAGCTGACCTACCCCCGATGCAGTAACGAGGCGAGGGCAGATGACCACATGAACGTAGCATATGCACATGTCATGGCGCCACGCCAACACCGCTTCACAGTGGTTTCATTTTTCCTCATTCGACAGAAGACATAACAGCCACCAATTATTACATACATGGCATGGTCTGAATATAAACTGACTGAAAGGGTTAAGCGCATTTGGACCTCGGTTTTAAAACCATGGAGGTTACGATGACATGCAAGAACATTTTAGACTTTTAGCCCAAGGATTCGACGATAAAGACACTATGGCAGCAACCTCATTTCTAGATAAGCGACCCAAGCTAAAAACACATTTTGAGGCCAATAGTTGCGATGACCTTACCTTGCTATCAAGTTTCTTCATCGTCACCAAGTCCAGCGACTTGAGGGAGTGTCCGGTGGGCGCGATGAAGTACAGACAGACGTGGACGCGCGTGTCATGGTAGCTGTGTAGGGTGCGCTTGATTTTCAGTTCCTCCTGCAGATATGCCTCGAACTGGGCATCGATGAACTCCACAATGGATTTGTAACTGTCAACAGGAGAGGTGGGTCAAATATATTGATGCACTGGTTCATCTGGGAAAATCTGGCCTATTTTAATTAAAGCTACGTGTCATTCCCTTTTTTGGGGTAGGCGAAGACATTGTAATTAATTAGTATGGGAATTAGCCTTGACAGACTCAAATAAAGACATGACACAAAATTAGACCCCTTGTGCTTCTACTGCACTGGCCAGAACTGCACCAGCAGATACTATGAACAAAAAATAACTTGAATTCCTGAAAGTCAAACAGGGATCAAAAACAAGAGGCTTTCAAACACATGGATAACTCACAGTGCTGCATTTGACCAATGGGAAGAGCTGAAAGATGACACCAAGACATGCGGATGTCATTTTATACGGCCAACTGCTGCTACAATGTAACATCTCACCACGCAAGGAACCACCAACCCAAGTCATCCAGTTAGGTTTTAAATTGTATTTGTTTGCTCCTTCTCATTTCTAAACAGCAATGTGCCTATCTTCTATTGGTTGCTCTTAGTGGACTGGGGCAACAGAACGCTCCATTTGGAAATGCTAAGCCAACCTTAGTTTGGTTACAGTCCCCAGGGCTAAATCCAATAGCTCCATATTCACTGTGTGTGAAAGCAAATCTACAATGACTACAGCAACTCTAGCAGATAGCAAGCATCAAGTATCACAGATATCGAACGTATACATTACTCTGCATGAGGGGAAATTCACACTAGGTTGTTGTTTTTTTATGTCCTACTATGAATAAAAGGTTGTCTGACCTGTCTTCCTTGTTGATCTGGTCACCAAAGCCCACGGTGTTGACCACGGTGAGCTTGAGGCGTACGTTGCTCTCCTGGAGTTCGTAGGTGTTGGACTTGAGCTGGACGCCTGGCTGGTTGTGCTGAGTGGGCTCGCCTTCAAACTTGGTGTTGAACAAGGTGTCCATGAGGGTGGACTTACCAAGCCCGGTCTCCCCTTTAAAAAACACAGAGGTACACAGGCGGTTTGGCGTTGTTGATTTATACACTGAACAAGTCAGATTCTCAAGTCAGGTTGGGATCAACACGGGAATACACCAATAACACTTTTAACAATATATGTTTTTGTGGCTGTAGATACCAGGTATTCATCCAATCCATCTTGAATTTAACAGTATAAACTAAGATAATGATTTGATGTCACCTCACTAAAATAAAACATGTTTAATGACTTTCCATATAACATATAATAAGAGGAATATGTGCCAGAAACTGAATAAATTCAAACCATGTTGAGTAAACAGTTGATTGGCATTTGGCATAGACTTAAACAGAATTTAGAAACTCACAATGCTGGGTCATATACACCCAGCATTGTTGGCTTAGTGGTGTAACTGTAAAGCCATGACTTGTCAGTTTGATCCCCAAATGTGTGTGCTCTTTAGTTTCTGACAATAATGTTAGATATTAGGTTTCATCCGCCATACTGTCCTTTGTTTATGGCACTAGCTAGCAGAATGTGATGTGCTGAGGCAATTACTAGCCCAGGCCAATCAAATGTTGGTCCCTGAACAAAAGCTACAGCAACCCAACTCTTTCTTAGTGAAAAACAAGCCTAAAAAAAGGTGGGTGTGTAAGTCTAGTACAGACATACCTCCCCCCTCCCCCTACCATACGTTGTATAGATGGAGAAGACAGCTGAAACTGGCATTATTTGATTCACACGACACCACATATGCCTAAAAATGAGACTGAAAGGAGATTGAAACAAACCTAATGCTAATAAAATAGACCTAGTCACATAAATTACATCTAAGTTGGCCCCCCGGGAATACTAATGGTCGGTTTGCAACGACAACAAACCCCCGTCCAGTATTTTTTTGCTTTTTCTAGCCCTTTTATTGGTGTGCTAAGAAAACACTTGGTGCTTTAAATGGATACTGTGGTCACCGGCATACATTCTTGAAAAGCAAGTACTTTTTGGACAATGAGTTCAACATTTCTAGCGCCTTCTAAAACAGTACTTGGCAAAAAGTGAGCTATGGTTACGGTTAAGATGCTGTTGTATGTATTGGCAATATCCTCACTCTCTAAATGCATGCAGACACTAGAACAGACTCACTCCTACAGAAGTCTTAACAAGTATGGAACAACATTTTCACAAGAAAATCATGTATCCAACACTATCCAGCTAACTTTCAGCAACCGTCATCTATTGACCTGGTTTTGTAATGGTGTCACGACGTACAATCCTTTTTGCCGTAGAGAACGTTGGAGACAACGTTATACAACTGACTTAATAAGGGCTTCAATACATCTAAAAGAGAATATCTATTTTGACAAAATGAGCAAGGAACAGACTCTCATGCAAACAAATGTCTGACTTCCATTTTATAGTGGGAGGCAGTCAGCTGACTCACTCACTAACCCAGCTTCTCACTGTTCTAAACATACTCCATCTCACCACAGTCATTACATTAACCCTAATATCGTTGCTATTCTAATACATCATCCTCATCCTAGACACAGGACGTTTTTGGAATGTACTCATTGTTGGGAGGGGTCAACCTGGAAATATCTGTACTTCCTGTCAAGCCAGAGTAGTTTGTTCCTTCGATGGCCTCAGAAGTCAGGTCACAGAAGAGGAGTCTTTTATTGTGACTTGAGATGGTGAAGAAGCCTTGTTTGGAAGAGCTTTCTTTGATTTCATTCAAGTCCAAGAAGTTAAACACAGAGCACACACACACTCCATCAAACTCAATTGCTTGTGACCGAGTTTGACAAAATGGCTGACATAATAATAAATATTATTATTACTAAAAACTCTCAGGCCTTACAATTGACAATATTAGCAAATTATATTCTGGGTTTTTTCCTTCCATCATCATCAATCTATATCAGGGGTGGCCAACCAGTAAGAGACTAAGAGCCACATTTTTTACTGTGTTACCGCAAAGAGCCACGGATGTTAGCGCGTGTGTCTCTGCTCGCGATTGTTGACAAACACAAACTTCGATATGAACGCAAGAGCCGCATGAAACCAGGCAAAGAGCCTCATGCAGGTTGGCCACACCTGATCTATATCATATTTATTTTAGGAAATATGTAATAATGACCATGTATTATAGTGATGAACACATATTTCCAGCTTGAAATGCATTCTGACGTTGATGTAGTAGACCTCGTTAAATAAATCGGCCAATAACCAGGTCAGGAAAGTAGGTGCCCCCCTCCTACACTTCATAATCTGGAAGAGGTCTTTAACTATGAGCTGGACTTCATGCAGGGAACAGTCTTGGTACACTGAAGCAAACTATCATTGAATGATGTGGGTGGGGATGCTTGCATGTAAGAAACACTCACCAACACAGAGGATATTGAAGCAGAAGCCATGGTTGACAGACTTGTTGACCAGTTGATCGGGCATGCTGTCAAAGCCAACATGGCCAGCAAGCGGGACTGCACGGGCACCCTCTCCCTGTTGGAAAAGCAATGTTATATAATATAAACATTACAAAGATGTATACATATTTCATCAATTTATTAGGCAGAGTCTAGTTGAAAACATGTTGTCGTCATAAATGCAAGCAAAATACAAGGATCAAGACAAACTGTATTGTTTATATTTGAACACAATTTAACAAATCATTCTTTAACAAATGTGTGTCAACACCTTTGTTCCATATTTGAGTGTTCAGCTTCCAGGTGCTTATAGCTTCATTTCCTGTTTCCTGTCTATGACTAGCGTTTCAAAACCGACAGTATGAAACCACGATTTACAATTTGCAGCTAAAGGCCTACTTCCTACAGCCTATTCATCTCACTTAAACCAATGTCTACACTATGGAGGTGCAAGAAAGCAACACATAGATTATAGGCTAACATTTTCAGAAAACCAAATCTCTGCAAAACCAACAATTATGTGGTTTATGTAGAACAGTCAGCAGACATAGCAAACTGTTCAACCCAGCTTCAAGATGACCATCCCACACTTGTGGTAGTAAACAGTTGTAAATTAACTGGATGGTTAACATTGGTTTAAACAGCTGAAGAAGGCCTATTTGAAAAGGGTGGGCAAATTCAGCTGAGCAAATACACAGCATGTGCCATACTGCGGGATTCAACCTCTAGTAGATGCTTCTCTGACATTAAGGCGCAAAAGGGATATCAAACTCAAGCTTATGTCAAGGAGACTGTATTCAGTCAGGGGGGGGGGGCTTCTTCTGCAAGCCATTTTCCCTCACAATGCATGTGATCGTGATCATGTTATGATCATGATCATGTTAGGATCACATGTAGTAAGGAGACATCTGATCGCGATCATGTTATGATCACATGTAGTGAGGAGACAACGCCCGGTTAACGGAGCGGGTCTGAAGGGCATCAGACATAACGGTTCAGCTCTGCGGATCACAGACGCGTGAAGAATGAATGGCGTGACGCTTTGTATCATGTAGTGTTATAAATCACCGTGCTGACGTTTCACGACACAAGTGTGCGGTCAATACACGCACTGGTGTATTTAAAGAAGAAAAACATACAGATGAAACCAACACTTTAGCACAAATGAAGAGACGTGAAATAACGCCAGCACCATTTTCTCATGTAATTAGAAAGGCCTGCGACTCTGAAAGAGACACCACTGCGCAAAATGTATATGTGTAACTTATATATATATATATAATATATATGTATATATATATATATGTTATACAAAGGCTTGGACTACATGAAGCGTGTATTGCGTACAGAAAGGAAATGGAACAATGTGATTATTAAAGAGGCGGACCTCACACCACGGGAGATATACGCATTCACATTTTAATAATAACATAGCGTTTGGAAATCGCCCTGGCACAACATTCACAGTCACAATCACACTCACAACCACCCGTATATTTAATTAAACGCTCATTTTAATCGTTCGAGTGGCTACTCACCGCTTGCCGGGCTATCTCGGTAGACGCCATGATGGAGCTGCTGGCACAGAACCGCTCGCCAGTCCAGGAAGCCGAGGAGGGCCTGTCGGGAATGTACCATCACTGACGACAACGTATATATTTATATCATCACGACATGTGTTGGATACTGGTCTGTATACGTTCTAGTTTGTTAATGTTTGTTTTTGTTACTGCTATGTATTTTCAATAACTTCATGCAAGTAAGTGACATGATAAAAAATGTATCGGCATCCGAATGGGGAGCCCCTATGAAACGCGCAGATGGATCCGTCTGATTCCAAGGGACGTCGTGGAGGTTTTATGGGTGCTTTTTGTTTTTTACATAGAAATATGATGGTGTTTTAGAGTAAAGCACACGCTATAACGTCATTTAAATGTTCCTGTATTTAAATGCTGATGTTACTGCGTTTATTTGATTTCGCTGTTTGGCCCATTGTCATATGCAACATAACAGTAATATCCTAATAGATGTCATTCCTGACTCAATGTAAAACACAGCAACAAGAATTGTAGTAGAAGTACAACTGCATAAGCAAATGAAAATGAATTGGTACCGCTTGGCAGTGTTTTTTATTTAATATTTTTAGTTTTATGTATTGAATCTTCAAATATTTTAAAAGATATAAGAATTATGATAGTCATGCGAATGAGTGTATAGGTCATGGACTGTACACAGCAGGACGTGCAGGTGTGTGTGTCACTATATGATTACCTGTGCGTCACTGCTTATTTCAACCAATAGAATCACGAGCTGCTATTTAAAACACAGCCGCGGTCACTGCTAGCCCCGCCCCCTGCATTTCATACCCAAACAAACCAGAGTCACAGCACCGTGTGGACTTTCACCAGCAACACGTCGGTACTTATTTGACCAAACTGGTGAGGACCTAGTGCGAGTTGTTGTGTAAATCGTATTTTCACTGTATTCTGTGAAAATAACACTCAATGTTGTGAATGAATGCATGTTATTAGGAACTTGTGGTTACTAGCTAGGTGCTAGCCACCGAAGCTAACTACAAAACACAACAGTAGTGTGGGCAGGAAGTTGAGTAACGCATTTGTTTAGAATTTAGTTTTAATGCATTCAAATGGAAAAGCTTTTATGGTAAATATTGACTGTTTTCAGAACTACAATGGCATAATTATGAATTGCTGCTTTCCCCATTAATGCCATTGATTCAGGTTCATTTCGTTGTGTGACTCCTACAGTAAGAAATTCATTATTTGTAACATTAGTCCATGTCAATTACATGTAATCTGTTCACAGATAAACATGGCAAACATAATCTTTGCGGAGAGGGAAAATCCGAGTCTCCCTGGGCCCACCTTGAAAGCACGGCAGCGGCTTCAGTCTGCACCTGGTATGTTAACTAAATACTTGACTAGAACAACCCATTACGATTTGGTTCTCTTCTGATATTGTCTTGCTCCACTTTTCTCCAGAGAACATGCTGAAAACTCCAATGCATGCCAAAAAGCTCCTAACCCCAGTACAATCTGGTCGCAAGGCTTTGGGTGTAGTCAATAAGATCAGTGCTACCCCTGCAGCTAGCAGACAAGAGATGAAACCTCAGAAGACCCAGGTTAGAAACTATGCCTGTTGCCGTCTTATTTTGTATGTGCCTGTCTACCACCTGTGTTTTTATATATATAAAATGTTTTTTTTAATTATTTTTAAATCAAAAGCAACTTTCAGTTAATAGAGATGCATTTTAATTAACATGTACTGGTGGCACCCAGCTCATGAATGCTTGCATTGGGGGCCGAACACAGTACCTTTCTGCCGGGAGTCAAACACCCTAACAATTGCACTTCAGTGACTTGCAAATGGGAGTACCTTCTATATTTCCTTTCTTCTGGGGTTTGCTTCCATTGCTTGTTGATATCTGGGCTAAGGAGATGGAATTTGTCACTTGAGAAGACTAGGTCAAAACCTAGTATATGGCTGGACCGTGTATGGTCAATCGCCAACACTCGGCCGCACCAATGGTGTAACTTCATCACTCAGCGAACTTTCATCACTGTCACAACTTCATCACTGTCATAACTTTCATCGCTCAGTCACGGACAAGTCTTTGTCCGGACAAGTCTTCGTTTCTAAGGCTGATCCCTGCAGTCCAGCCAAATATGTAACGGGATGTCGCAGACGTGTGTGAGTACTAAAGCGAATGTTGAATGCATGTTATGACTATCTATGTTATTTTTCCTCACACAGGAAACTAAAATCAAATGCATTCCTCAGAGCAAAGTGGAGGAGTACCCAGATGTTGAGCAGTTGGTACCATATGATCCTCTAGGTAACTGCTCCATCCCCCAAGTTCTGCTGCCATTACATCAGCTCTGTCTGTACTGTTGTCTGTACAATATATTGCATGTCATCTATGCTGACAGCTAGTCTGGTTGGTGACTGGTAATGCTTTATTTGGTTTCACTTGGTCGACATGTTTACCACTTGACTTAAATCTTTTACACTGTTCCAAAGTCAGCTTTGTAAGTTATGTAAACAATTTTGGGACATTACTGGAAATGTACTTGCTGTACTTGTGGCAGGTTGACAAAAAAGGAAATCTATGTTCACTTGGTACCTCTGCAATAGAGACCAAATGAATCCCTGTTTTACCCCTCTTATTTTGGATAATAATGGTTCAATTTATAACTGTATTGGTAGCCAAGTAATTTGGGGGATAATTTTGTGTTTGCTTCGAATAAAGGTGTCACCCCTCAATGCCTGCCAGTTTTAGATTTTGTTTTACTGTTTGGACTGTACAGGTTATCTTATGTGCCTGGTATGGTAGGATTTTGTGGGGGGGGGTTTTCAGAACCAGATATTTGACTAGACATTTTGTTTAACAGTGTATTGCATCAAGTCACCTAAAGGTTTTTTCCCCCTATTTGAATTCTAGAGTTTGAAAAGCACTATATACCAGAGGACTTGGTTCGCCTCGGTTGCCTAGCACTGCCTGGACTGGCGTGTATTCCTCGAACCTACTGTATCCCAGAGGAGGACTTTGAACTGATTGACCCATACACCGTACCGCCGTCTACATTAAAGGCTCAAGAGAGCTCAGGTACGATAAAATGGCAATGGAATGCTGGGAAAGTTTTTGTCCAATGGCTGTCGTTCACCTGCTGACCTCACACTCTCCTTCTCCACAGGTAACTGCGCTGCAGAACTGAACGCCTTCCTTCAGACGATCAGCGAGTTAACTATTGACCTCCCTGCTGAATGCGACTACATTTGACTTTTATACATTCAACTTATTGATGTCTATTCTTCTTGGCAACTGGTCGTGTTTTCCAGAACCAATCTTATCATTTTATAGGTTATGTATTAGGCGCGAGTCCGGGTGCTGATTGGCTGTTAAATTATTGCAATAAAGTACTTCCTTGAAGTCCGCTAGTGTTGACGTTCTTATGCCAGATTTGCAAAATGCACTTCGCTTTCAGTTCCTCCCGCGTAGTTTATTCAGGACTTGGTCACTTTATAGAGCCACTCAATGTGGGGAATACGGAAACTCCTATATTCTTTAAAGGTCCTTCAATAACCTCTTGACACCGTGGACAAATAAAAATGAACATGATCACCGGTGAGTGAAGTTTATTTTGATTGCGTTTTAGCTGAAAATGGAGGAAGTAATTTGAACACCGGACTATGCTGCTGGATTACATCTGCACAGAGAAAAGGCTGTTACTTGCGTGCATCAATTTGAATTTCTTGACTAATACGATGGAGAGTAACGACGTGAACGAGTGCAGCGATCGCACGCAAAACGAGTGTGCGGTCGGCGACCGTCGTGCGACCGAGGCTCCGGCTGCAGCTCGGACCTCCGACGCACAGAAGACGACCAGGCACGGGGCTCTGGTTGAACGCCTGTCAAGATGCAGCGTGATGCATATTCTGCCCGATTCCTTTGCGCGTAGGTCGAGGTTGCAGAGGCAGCCAGAAGTCACCGACTCTCCCCTCGGATTTTCCATTGACGCTCCGGAGCGAGGTTCGCTCACTCCAGCGATGCGTAAGAAATATTTGAAGGAATTTCTGTTCAATAACACGTCAAGTATTGGATTTGGTGGCGTGCTTTCTATGGAAACGGCGAGCACATGTTCCGAAGAACCGGACCCGCAGCAGCGGGCGGACTGGGTTTTATACCCGATGGAACATGCGTGGATGCTGTCCGCCGTGGATGGAAACTACGAAGCCCTGTTTGAGTTTATCGCCGACGATCCTTATTTACTAACCAGGAAGGATTTCATCAGCGGGTTCTCTGTTCTCCACTGGTTGGCCAAAAGAGGGCACAGTGAGACTTTGGCTAAACTTTTAAAGTACGCCGAAAACGTGGGAATTCCGGCTAACGTGAATGTGAAGGGGAGCGGGGGTCTCACCCCGCTGCACGTCGCCAGCATGCACAGCCAGTATATGGTGGTCAAACTTCTAGTCGGTGCCTTTGGTGCGAATATCGACGTGATGGACTATAATGGCAAAAGAGCCTGGCAATATCTGAAGGGAAACGCCCCGCTGGAGATGCGGGAGCTCCTGGGCATGTGGGACGATGAGCACAACACCAACAACAGCGCGTGTTCAACGAGCCAAGCCGCACACGTTGACGATGGGCACGAGGCCGACTCTCTGGACAGGAATAGAACTGGAAGTTACCGTCTCAAGTTTTTCCGAGACCTATTACCCTCATTTTTTTGGAAATAAATGTTGACACGTCCGTAGTCTCAACAGGACATTGGCCTCGTGATTTCTACAGCCTCGAGGATTGGTGATGCCAGATAACGGCCGCGACGTGATTGAGAAAATACATACACAAGGACAAACTACTGTACAATGTGTAAACGTGAACCTGAAGTGAAATTAAAGTGCTAGAATTTTACATTTAAATATTAACGCGACTGCCTGTATTTAGCCCTTTACTTTGACGCACTACCCATTAACCTCAGATTTGCGCTTCCAATTGATGCCAGTATCGCTTTTAAAGTCACCTTGTGTCTGCTCAACAACCAAATGTGAATTAGTTTTGTTCTAGTCATGTATGGCATTCACTCATTGACGTTAAAAGGCATAAATGGTGTAGCACCATTTTACATGTAATGTAATCAGAGCCCAATTTCCTTAGTTATCCCATTCAGAATTGCACAATCGAATGACAACATTCTGGCTGAGTCAGACATTTATTGTCAAACATAACCATAACCAGAGTATTTGTACAAAAAGACTGTTGATCCAGCGAACACGGGCTTCCTCCCCAGGTCCCGGCCAAGCGGGGAGTCTTGGCAGATGTAAGATGCAGGGGATGCTGGAGTTGTAAACAGCCACATGTTTACAGGCCAAGCTTGGTCCTCCTCCAGTGTCTCCTCTTAGAGTTGTACCTGTAAAACAAGTGAGAGGCAGCCAAATGGTTCAAATTAAACTGACTTTTTGACTACAGGACACCACAATATAGCCAGACCAAGACAGTACATTTTATATACACAAAAACCACATGAAATATGGTGCACATTAGTTTGTTAGATTTATATTAATGGGGTCATTAGATTCTACTTCTGAGAGTGGAACAGTTGAACTCAAAATTACATTTAGGCTTTATCAATCAAATGACATTGATCTGCATTATGACATTTTATCAATGGATGCTCGACTGCATCTCACTTAAAAACCATGTTAGATTTTGATTTAGCATGAAAGTCGATTCCACTAATAACTGACCCATACTTTGCATACAAGTATGGGTGGCAGAGGGCATGAGAGCAACACATGTGCCTAGTCATTGAGGCACGGCCCTAGCTGGTGGTTCTACCATGTCACTACTACAGACAGATCTTCATCACCCACACTGAGCAGGAAGAGTAGTTCCATAGCAGAAGGATGCTCTAAGCAGGGTTAATGACAATACTCCACTAGTCTGAAGTACTGCAATTGCAGACCTGCTTTACATACTACACAACACGCAGGGCAAGGCATCTAGACCAGTGATTCTGAACTGGTGGGTTGCAAGGACATTTGTGCACATGCAAAACCTTAAGTCCTTGCATGAATAAACTGCACAAGTGGATAATGTGGTCATCCAAACGTCTTATACGGCACTTCATGGACATGGAGGACAAACAATGGCTATTGAATAAAAACATACCTGATCTTATTGCCAGTCTTCATTCTGATCCACTGAGGGATGGGCCTGTTTTGCTTCTGCTTCTTTGCGAGGAAGCGCTTGATCTTGAAAGTCTTGTGGGACGACTGAAGACAGAAGAATGAGGAACATTAGATCAGGGTCCATCACGTGAAGTCAATACGAACCAGGTACATGTATGCATATGGGATCTCCAACAATGGCGAGCCAGGCCCAGCGCTCCACCATTAATGATGACATTGCCAACACTACAGCACACTACAAACTAGCAAATATAACGCGTTAAGAAAAGTGGATACACATTCGGAGTAGACTCGGGTTTACGTGCATGGAGCGAGGCGGTTTAAAGCAAACCGCAACAGAGCGGTTTTAAAGTGTACGGTGTGTTTTCACACAATATACACATATTTAGGCTCCGGTGACATTTATTAAATGACTTGGAAGCATTGGTGCGATTTTAAAACAGCCAACACCGTGGATGTTTTAGGATTTCTATTTACCATTTTGTCCACAGTCCTTCCAACACTATGGCCGCGGTCGAAGAGAGAGAAGGAAGGGAAGCGGAAGTGATGTATGGTTCCTCATCCAATGAGCGCGGGCCAACGAGGCTCGCTGTCTCCCCACAGCGACACCGCGTGGAACATTGAGATAAGGACAAAAGCAA
>OMKN01080153.1:2288-7288 GCA_900302345.1 Melanonus zugmayeri
GGGGGGGGGGGGACTTCACTAATAACCCTAAAAGGTAAGAAGTGAGAAACCCCAAGCAGAAGAGAGTAAGATCCCCTTTCCAGGATGGTTGGGCCTATAATAGATTTGATGGAAAAAGAGAAAAGGAAAAACAAGAGAAAGCTCGAACCCATGTCTCCCATAGTGAAGGCACGGAGAACAGAGAGAGATCAGTGACACATCGGGAAAAGAAGAAAAGCAAATATGCCAGTTCAAATGCATTCTAGAACAATCTTCCTGTTAAGAGACTCAAAGCCCAGTAGGATCATTTGGGGACCACGGGGGTATGGCAGCCGCTCTCCAGCTGTTGAGCTGTGTAACCCACAGCCCAGTTTGCAAACAAAGTCTGAGATAACGCCACTGTGGTACTCATATGCATGCATGCTTCAATGACTCAATGTTATTCTACGGTAGGCGTTTGAAGATTATTGGTTCACTTTTTTCTGTTTTTATCAAAGCCGGTATTAGAATTGATTGTTTGACCATGTTTCTTCATCACGCAATCTAACTATAATGAAGGAGTCTCTGTATGTACGTATGTATGTATGTATCTATGTCCTTCGATTTTCTCGACAACCATTCATTTGATCTACTTCACACTTGGCGGGTGTATTGCTGAGGACCCAAGGAAGTGCAGTGTTGAGTGTGATGTTGTTTGGATCAGCGGTTCTCCAGAACGATACCGGAGGCCAAGCAATCAGCCAGTTCCGAACAGGTACGCTTTGAACGGAACTAGTTTGCAGATAAACTAGAAAAAAGAGATTCATAAAGAGATTAATAAAGAGATTAATTTACAAAGATGAATTCAAGTGTGAATGACTACAGCTGGACAACACACTGTGAATGGCGAGAGTGGTGTCATGTGACAGATCTTATGTGCTACTAATCCTAATGTCAACAATCCTGGTAGAAGCAGAGAGAGAGAAAGTAAGAGAGAGAGAGAGAGAGAGAGAGAGAGAGAGAGAGAGAGAGAGAGAGAGACAGAAACAGAGACAGAGACTGAGAGAATAGCGAGGAGAACCAACCAGAAAAGCAAAGTGCAAGAGATAGAAATAAGAGAAAGAAAGAAAGAAGAAAGTGGGACTAGAGAATGAGTTTCTGTGACATGAGAAGTGTGTCGTAAGGAAGGAAGTATCTTGTAATAGTAATAGTAATCTTGTAGCATATGTAATAGTTGGTTGAAGTGGTTGACGGTTTCCACATTAGCAATAACAATATACTGTAGAGACCGTTTATTACACCGTAACAATATATCTGCGGTGAGAGCCCAATCCTAAACACTGCTGTGTAACCACAGTTCCCTGAAGGAACCCCGAAGAAATATTAGGGAGGAACCCAACAGTCTACCCTCTGGCAAAGGACGGTGGCGCGATGGCCTGTTCATGCTTGTTCATCACAGTTTGCATAAATCCAATAAATGCAACGCAAGCATAATAACCTGAGAAATTGTCCTGAAGAGATTGTGTCAGTTACAAGAGTGATATTTCATGATGTCACATTCACACAGACACACCTCCTTTAATTCATCAGTGCTTCCGAAAAACAAAACTCACTTACAATATAATATATACAACCCTCCTCCTCCTCCTCCTCCCTCAGAGGAGCACAGTAACTTCTATTTCTGTTTTGTTTCCTGTTTCCGGTGATGTCACAATGGTGTCAAATCCAGGAAGTTGTGGTGGGCATGCAATGCCTCCCACCCAAACTATCGCTGCAACACACCTGGTCCAGAGTCACACACACACACACACACACACATGCATGCACAAGCGCACATACACGCACACACACACACACGCATGCACGAGCGCACACACACACACACCGGCCAGTGCATGAGATATAGGAAGGAACAAAGCATGACAAACTACAAGTTCTGTCTCTCTGGTATCAGGAGAGCTGGTTTGTTTAAAGGAGGACCTGTGTGTGTGTATGTGTGTGTTTGTGTGTGTGTGTGCACTCTGTTTATTTAGGAAGGTAACATAGATTCTCCTGGCTGAATTTGTTTAATAATAGCTCCAGAAGGAATCATCACATGTGTCTCTCACACACACACACACACACAGTTCTCTCTTCCCTGATGTGTTTCTCTTTAAGTCACTGCAGCTGAAGGTTGTGTGCATGCTATTATCTGGGACTTGTTGCATCACAATAATTGTCTATACAATTTGTGCCGACTTGACAGGATGTTTCTCTGTCTCTCTCTGTCATACACACACACACACACACACACGGAGGCGGGTGTGTGTCCCAAGATAAACTGTGAGGCTTTTTTCCAGCCTGATGCTTCACCTCCTTAAACCTTTACAACAAACAAAGTCAACAAACAAAACATTACACACTTAGAGCGCCTATAAAAGCCTAGGATGAAGGGCCTTCTCTGGTTCAAGACATTCACGTTTTAAGGACAAATATGCACTTTCCAGACCTGCTACACATGCTCACCATACTCAGGTGAGGGGGAGGACTTGTTTTTGTTAAAAGGTGTGCTGGGAAGGCCTGGGGGTAGGGCTGGGCAATATATCGATATTATATCGATATCATGATATGAGACTTAGATTTTGGATATTGTAATATCATGATATGGCAAGTGTTGTCTTTTCCTGGTTTTAAAAGCTGCATTACAGTAAAGTGATAATTTTCTGGACTTACTAGCTGTTCTATTATTTGCCTTTACCCATTTAGTCATTATATCCACATTACTGATGATTATTTATCAATTTTATAGTTTGTGAAAGCAACAATAGTCATCCCTACAATATTGTTGCAATATCAATATCGAGATATTTGGTCAAATATGTCAATATTTGATTTGTCCATATCTCCCAGCCATAATTGCTGCTGTACTTGAAAATGTTTTATGTTTACCTTTGATATTTTACATTTTCATATTGTAGGCCAGGCCTATATTTATTTATTTATTCTCTATACTGTAATGTTCATTTTGCACTAAAGTTCTTAATAAAATGAGAAAATACTCTACTTTTCATTTGTCAAGTATTTACACAGGAGTATACAAAAAGGCTTTACCATGTGGTTATTTTACATAGACTACTTATTTATTGAATTACCTGAAAACATGCTGTATCGTGATATATATCGTCATCGAGATATTAAATGACCTATATCGGGACAGAACATTATGGCCATGTCGCCCAGCCCTGGGGCACTGGGGTAACCACATGAATACCTCGCATGCTCTGAGTTCGCAACCACCTGTTAACCGCTACCTCAGTGCTTCTCAGCCTGAGGGTTGAGGCTTACCTATGGCCACAAAGCTTCTGTTATTTCCATAAACAACACAACAATTCTGGTAATGCACACACACACACACACACACACACACACACACACACACACATCAAAACTCACACATTAGCATTGTTGCTCACCTGAAGCATCGCTTGCTTGCTTTGACGCCAGCAAGTGGTCCGTCCCGGCCTGGTCGTTCCCGTTTGCGGAGCTCTGGACCCAAACACACATGCACAGCACACACACACTCACCACCCGCAAACATCCCATGTCTGGTGGGGACAGTGATGTCAGAAATGTGGAAGAAAGAAACCTAGATGGGAAGGATAAGGATAGGAATTAGATAAGAATTAGATAAATTACACTTACTTACTTAAAACAGAAGAGGTTATTGTTATGTTGGCTTCCGTTAACTAAAACATAACAATTAGATGGGTTAACAGAAAGGTTAAGATGGGTTTTAGAGGGGACAATTGGTTACAAGTTATCAAGCAAAGAGACTGAAGCAACACAAGTAATGCATAAGCTACTCTATTCACATTCAACTACATAGTCATACAAAAACACAGGAGCCTACCGCACTCGGAAGTCAAGTTATGCGGATATTAGTTGTTACACACAAGTAAAGCCTACGCATTTTTACTGCTCACCTTTATATCGCGTACCAACAGCCCAGTTCCCTCCGAGGTATAAATGGTTGTAATATGTCCAATTATCAACAGGCTTACAACGCAGAACCCTGTCCAAAACGCGTGTTGTCCATTGACAAATTGATTGCATCACATGTCGGTCTCATCCCGTTCTGTCGCAGCAGGAACAAACTACGCCAGCCTGTCCAGCTCTACTGGGCAGGTATCGCTTTGATTTCAAAGAAGAATTAAAGAGATCGGATGAACGTGGAGCAAAAGTGCCGATCCCTCCCACTGAGCCACACTATCCGATCTCAGCTGAGCTGAAACCTCGGAGACCTCTTTAGGCCGCTGAAGGGCGACATCTGGTTGCCTGATGTTGGCACTGCATCTATCTAGGAGACACTTGGAAATGTTTGATTGAAAGTGTATACAGGTATATGCACTGAAGTTGGAACTAACTTTCCTGAATTACAACACACATTGAAAAATTATAACGACAAGTGTCTAGGCTAGGCAATGTTTTCTTGTTTTGTTTTGTTTTTCAAGAAAAATTGCCTTTTCTCGTGAGCGTCTAATGAGCTTTTCGCATTTATGTATGTAGGTCTTTTATTTGCATAGGCCTATACATCATAAAATGACATGTCACGGTTTCCAAACGCAACAGCGGAGGTTTCGTGTCCGGCCTCGGGCGTTTATTACAATATCTCCTGCCCTTACAAAAGAAGGACGGCCAAGTAAACTTCCTCAAACTCAGCCGGGGCCGTTTAAAACACTTCCTCTCCTCTTCGCCTCTCCACCGCCGAGTCGAACACACACTTCCTCTACATCAGCTCCGCCCGGCCGACTTCTGACAATCCGAGACGAGAGAGAGAGCGAGAGATCCGCTGCTTTTCTCCACTTCTCAGCGCGGAGAGGACGGCTATGATCGGTAAGTCGCGGGGGGTTGTAATCACACCGGCCAGTTGGTTTGTCATGCATTGTTGTACATCTTGCATTTTGTATAACAAGCTATCTCTTAGTTCGATGTTCATGAATTGAACGCTGACCCCCATGCCCTTAAAGGTTCTGTTAAGAAAGTTCGGTATTTGGTTTATATGT
>OMKN01080153.1:9788-24904 GCA_900302345.1 Melanonus zugmayeri
CAAGCCACTGAACTGTGAGTGTCAAATGACTAACGAATGAAACTGAACCATAACCACTTCATGTTTAATATAGATTATGAGCAGAGGACTTACAAGCCTGGCTTTACATATTGAAATAACCTTGAATATTCAAATCAATGTAACTGTATTAATACGAACAACTGTATTGGGATTATGAGATTGTTGGTTGTCTGGTAACAGCTCCACCAAAACCACCAAAATTAGCCGGGTCCAAGAATCACTCACGCACGCTTGTTTGCATTGCTCTTTATCAAATTAACTCTTTCTAAAGGCTTGGCGGGCCCACAGTCAAACAAGTGGTTGGCGGCATCCCATAATTCGAACACAAAAGGAAAAACAGCTATAACCCCCAAAAGAAAAGAAAATGATTAGGCCTAAAACCTTGAGAAAGGGACAAGGATCTTCCTTCCCTCCAGGGTGGATAGGCATGCAGCACTCGGGACCGTGTTAACAGGTCATAGAAAACCTTAGGTCACTCCGAAACCATTCGAACACATTGTCAGCATGATTTACTTAATGACAAAGCATGTATTACATGTTGGTCATGTAATACATGCTTTGTCGTCAAGCAAGATCGTTCATATTTGGAGTCAATTTATGCTTGAAGAGAAAATCCATTTGCAATATATAAGTACATCAGCTTCTTTATGGGTCATATTTGTCTGGTGTGAATTCAAGTCTTTGAGTTCTGACGTGTGTGTGTGCATTGCAGTTCACTGAGGGAGTCACAGGTCAGAGGTCAGCTGGTTGTCATGCAGAGCATCAAGTGTGTCGTTGTCGGCGATGGAGCGGTGGGGAAGACGTGCCTCCTCATCTCATACACGACAGGAGCCTTTCCCAAAGAATACATCCCCACTGTGTTTGACAACTACAGCAGCCAGGTCAGTGTGTGTGGTTATACAGCAGTAGGTTGTGTGCACACATAGTTGGCATTGGTTAAATAACTGCGTGTGCGCCAGGGTAGGATTATATAAGGGAGCATTTAAAAGCCCCTGTCATTTCTGACCCTGGTGTGTGTGTGTGTGTCCTCCTCGGGCCTCAGGTGACGGTGGACAGCAGGACCATCAGCCTGAATCTGTGGGACACTGCGGGTCAGGAGGAGTACGACCGCCTGCGGACCCTCTCCTACCCCCAGACCCACGTCTTCATCATCTGCTTCTCCATCTCCAGCCCTGCCTCCTACGAAAATATAAAACACAAGTGGCACCCAGAGGTTAGTCGACCAATGGCAAACCACTAGGCCTTAGCAAGCCCTGCCTTAAAACAGTCAGTGCCAAGGGAATGTATTGTTATGTTGTGACCATGTTATGCTAGAGGAACATGATTGTGTAGGTCAACTAGTTACCTAGTTGGTAATGGTGCAAGGTGTAATATGTTCATATTTCTATGGTGAGTATTGTATCTACAAAGAGTAAGTGGTTACTAGTAATTTTCCCTCAGGGATCGTATTAGTTTATCCTATCTCTTTAGTATTACCGTAGCTTAGCTTATCTCACGGTGGTTTTTGTATCGAGCCAAACAAAAGACGCATGTATGGTCGATATCTTTATCTCATCAAGTTTGTTTGAATATCATTTGCAAATCACCAAATCATTCCACACCTTTGGAAGAATACAATCCATGTGCTATATTCAGAAGTTGATGTTATTTTGATTTTACATCAATGCTATGCTATATTTCCAAATCTGTGAAATATCAGAGTAGAAAGAAATGCGTGTTAAAAGGCACATTTATGTGAAAGAGGAATTCAATCAAAAAGAGGAAATTAAGTAAAGCGATAGAATGAAAAAATAAAGAACTTAAATTTAAACTTACTCCCACATACACACACATGGGATTTGTCTCTATTTGTTAGTGTACAAAACTTAAACTATCAAAATCTATAAACTATCGCTACTCCCACAATATTTAGACCCCACAGACATAATATACATCAAAATGTTGAGCTCCTCAATTTTCTAAGCAATGATGTTTATACTTTTTACGATAACGTTAAATGTTCTCTACATATACACACATTGAAATCTAAAAATCAGTTAAGTTAATTAAACAGCTGTTAAAAAAATTAAAATTATCTCATTATACTCTAGCACCCTAGCTCACTCAACACAAGAGATTGGTGTAGTTGAACAGATTTATTGTAAGTTGACAGGATCAAACAAGCAGGTGACATGTGCGCAGGCGAAGGTCCGGGAGGGAACAGGAGGACAGGCAAGGGTAGCAGGTAGCAAGTAGACAACCGCAAACAGCGGGGAAGCAGCAGGCAGGTGGGGACAGCGAACAATGAACAGGCAGGGCAGGATCACCGGGAATGGGAGAACAGAACAGACTTAGACTTGCGAAACAAAAAACAAAAACAGGGAAACAGACTGACTAGATTAGGTACTGAGAGAGTTATACTACTGCGTGTATTAGGATCAACACTCTGACCAGGAGTGGATGAAGAACCGGGCTTGATAAAGGGACTGGTGATGAGTTGATCGCAGGCAGGTGTGCAGGCAAGGCAGGTGACGGAGATGAGTCGTAATGTGGGGAACAGGAAGATGACCATCTATGGTCATCGGAAGCTTGAGGAAGCAGACAGAAGTTAGGACCTGGCGGCGACCGTGACAGATAACCATAGCAAATCCCTAGAACAGTGGTCTAGCCTCAGGACCAATATTTTTTACCAATATTGCAGTAATCAACAATGCCTTCATGTACTGTTAAAAAGCTGCAACAATTGAGGCTGAAATAGTAAGCATGAATTAACATTGAAACATTAGTTTCATGGGCTTCTTTCTAAAGATTAAGGTTTGGCATATGTTCAGCGACCCACTCAAATACACACCATAAAAACCAGCTAGAACACCCTTGCAACCACCCAGAATACCCTAGCAACCACCCAGAACACCCAAAACACCATAGAAAACACCCAGAACACCCTAACAACCATACAGTATACCCTAGCAACCACCTATAACAACCTAGCAAATGGACTGCATTTATATAGCGCTTTTCTGACCAGTGGCCACTCAAAGCGCTTTACAATTAGTGCCTAACATTCACCCATTCATACACACATTCATACACCGACGGCGGTGCCAGCCATGCAAGGCAAGCTCATCGGGAGCAGTTAGGGTTAGGTGTCTTGCTCAGGGACACCTCGACACTTGGCTAGGAGGAGCCGGGGATCGAACCAGCAACCTTCCAGTTGCCAGACAACCGCTCTACCTCCTGAGCCACTGTCACCCTCCGACCACCCAGAACACCCTAGAAAACACCTAGAACACCCTAGCAACCGCCCAGAACACTAGCAACTGTGCAGAACACCCTAGCAACCGTCCAAAACACACAAGAAGCAACATATAACACCCTAGCAGCCACCATAAAACTACAGCACTACTTCACGTCACTCTACTGTACATTTCCAATACTAGTGCAGTGCCCGTTCAAAACGTACCTGTTCGGAACGGGACAATTGCTTGGCCTCCGGTATTGCTGCTTGCAGCGCTCTCGAGAACTGCTCATCCAAACAACGTCACACTGGCACTGCACTTCCTTGTGTCCTCAGCAATACACCCGCCAAGTGTGAAGTTGTTTTGGATGAACGATTGTCGAGAAAATCGAAGGACAATTTCTTCTGAAATTGTACTTTTTCTAGTTTTAGATTATTCTCACTTCTTTATATACACATATATACACACTTAACACGATTAATCATAATTTTACATTAATGGGGAACTGTCACGCTTGCAATATACAAGAGTACTGCTTGTGAAAAAATCTCTTCTTTCTGCAACATTTTGCAAGAATTTTTGTAGAAGTTGAACCATTTTGGATTTTTTTGTGATGTTGCAGACCGCAATTTGAAGGAGTTCTTACTCATATTAGAAAATAGTGAGCTATATTTATACAAAAATTATACAATATTTACATTAAAATATAGTTATTTAGTTATTTTAATGTTATTTTATTGCAAATCTAAAAGTTATTTTAATATAAAATATAAAAATCCTACATATCTTTGTTCAAGAGAAAGTGACAATGTATCCATAGCTTTAAAGGATTTTAGAGCCCCGTATTTGTTTCTTAAAATACACATTCATGACTTTCATTCATAATGAAATGAATCAGTGAATCAGAATTGTATGTTGTATATGTAGGATTGTGTTGAGGTCATTCTTGTGTGCCGTGTTGCTCCTCTGTTGACTCCAGGTGTCCCACCACTGTCCCGGCGTCCCCGTACTCCTGGTGGGCACGAAGAGTGACCTCCGGAACGACGTGGAGACCCAGCGGAAGCTCAAGGAGCAAAACCAGGTGCCCGTCACCCACCAGCAGGGCGCAGCGCTGGCGCGGCAGATTCACGCCATCCGCTACCTGGAGTGCTCGGCACTGAACCAGGACGGCATCAAGGAAGTGTTTGTGGAGGCTGTGCGGGCCTTCCTCAACCCACAGCCCGCCATCTCCAAGAAGCCATGCGTGCTGCTCTGAGACCCAGACAGACTCATTCATACAGAACCCCCACCACCACCCCACCTGCACCCATCAAAACACCACCTAACGCCCCTCTAACGAATCCTGGCTGAACCCCCAACCCAACCTGGGGGTTCAGGTTATATATAAATATACATACATTTTTTATTTTTTATTTTGCCTAAATGTGAGAGAATGAAAGTGGTGATTGGGTTTTGAGATATTTAAGATTATTGTTGGCATGGGATGGCAAGAGGCATTCACAGGGACCAGTTTGGGCTCACCCCCACAAACTCTTTCTGGGTTTTGATGACATCTTTCAGTTTTTTTGGTGGGTCCAATTTCTAAGATTACTTACTAAGAATAAAATATGGGGGTGAGCATAGGGAAAGAACTAGAGACAGACCTAAGAGAACGATACTATTTACTATTTAAAATAGTACATGCAAACTCAAGTTAGGTAGGGGCAAAGGATAGTAAGTAATTATAAGGCATTAGCATTTTAATACATTAAGAGAGAGAAAAAATATTTTATATAGTAACCAGGTGATTCCAAAGGCCTCTAATCCCAAAGATATGAAATCCTTGGCATTTAATTCAAATTACATATCAGAACGTGTGTCTCAGATCCTAACTGGACATCTAATGTTTTTTGTTGTCATTTGTTGATTAAAGTTAAGTGTACTTGTAAACTCACATGGTGTCTCCCCTATTACCCTCTGCTATTATGTACACCAAAGTACACCAAAGTATCAAAGATCATCTCCTCAATGGCTAACTTATTATTTTCCGATTCAGCGAAACCGACAAATCACAATGGCGTCCGGAGTCTTTCTGACTGCGCTACCTTTTAGTATCCATTTAATTAGCTTCTTAATTTTGTTGCTACGAAACAGTGGAAGTGGAACCAGTCCATTTACCATTGACTGTGCTGACTGACACAGAACTGAGCATGTTAAACCCAGTTTATAGTTACGGAAAATACCTCCTTGCTCTTGACTTTTTGATTGGTCAGGGCTTCTAAAATGAATTACGTAGCACACTGTGACATCGTAATTTGAGTTTGGTTGTTTTGGTTTTGCGTTTTTTCACAAGAAGATACAAATATGATAGTCCTTGGAAAATCTGCAAGGAATGTGAATCATATTCTTCAAGCTCCTCAGCTCCTTTTAGCCATTAGCAAAATAGTAATTTTGCATCTGTCAGTATTTATGAATTTGTTGGAAATAATAACTTTAATATTATTTTAAGAATAGAACAGCTCCCCCACACAGACAACCCCTAAGAAATGCATTGCTTACTCTGTCTTTGGACATAAATTAAACCATCTATCATCTATTCTGTGTGCGAGTTCCTGTTTCAGCCAAGCTACACGCAAGATACATAAGTGGATGTAGTGTATATGCAGTGCTACTGTTTACCCCTAAGAGTCTGCGTTCCAGGAAGTCCTCCTTCTGGAGTTTCCTTTGACGAGGCAGGGAGCCACTTCCCCCTCTCCCTCATTTCCTGTCAGGGGACGAGACATTCTGGAAACACAATTAGAATGGTAGGAACCGATGCATTGTGGTCTATTCGTAGCAAAGATGGCTGTCATAACGTTTTGATGTTTGATGTTTGTTATTGTTGGATGAAGCTAATTTTTGTGATTTTTTTTTCTCATCATCTCAGTATCCCCATATCAAAAGTGATACGTTCACAATCAATCTAAACACAGCAAACGGTTCATAGTAATCAAATTTGTTGTTATATTTTGAGATGAGGTCGATGTTTTAGTGTCTTATGATTAGATTCTGACAAAACGTTGACCAGGCTCATAATAACGAGCAACAAAGTGACCCAACTCCATGCAACCATGCTTAGACAGACAGACAGACAGAAAGACATTGCAGGAAAATATTATTCATGATAGCATCCCCTGTGTGCAGTATGCAAACACAACAAAATCTCCATTTCCTTCTCCCTGAATATCACCATGTGGGTCGTCTTCAGTGAATGTCCTTTGTGTCAAATATTTATCAAGCTGTAATTTATGTCCTGTTGTATTTTTTTTTCTACTTGTGATTAAATATTGTTGGTATATGTGCAAATGTTCTGTTCATTCCTGTGCATTACATAAGAAGGCTCACATTGTCCTGTGTCCGCCATATCACAAGAGGATGGCGTGTTGCAATGGGAATTTTTCGAAAATACCTTAGAATAAACCCAAACTATTTCCTCAAATTGTCCATTCCAGTTGAGGTCTAACCAGTGACCATTGTCATAAATGAAGAAAAGTTTATTCGGAAAAACTTGAATTATACTTCTATAAAGTCTTGTAAAGGTTGTGTAAATGTGGTTTACGTGTGTTAAGCCGAGATTATGACCAAATATAAATAACATGGGTTTTATTTATTTGTTAGATGGTGATTGATTTTCATGATCTGGTTGGCCTGGTTTCCTACCTTGTCACACTAGACCAAACAAGCTCATAACATGTATTTAAAGTTATACAATGCAAGATAGCACAAATATCTGAAAAACAATAACACATTGAATCTATAAATTAGGTTGCATTATGTGTTGCCCAATTACAAGTTATGTGTGAAACTTGATGAAATGTTATGCGTCTGCTGTCAAGCTTTATACCACAAGCTTTGAGGGCAGGCTTACACTCAGCAGTTGAAACAACTAGGAGCCCAGTCATTTGGCCTTGGGTAGTCTGCATCTTGAGTGGTCCTGGGGGCTTCAGTACTCCAATAAGCCCAAGTGCTCTACTTTTACTATATAATGCTAGGAGGCAAAAAGGACCAGTCTGTAAAATTAAATAAAATATATTCAAAGAAAGAAAATGCATCAATGAGAAAATGTGCATCTTGTGTATAGGAATACAAATGCATTGTCATATAAAGGTGTGCTCATGTCATTGCAATTGACAGTAAATTGGCTGGTTTGGTTTGCTTAAGGGCTGAAATGAATTCATGAATTAAAAATGAACATACAAATTACGTTAAACAGGGACTGTATGCGGTGTGGATAAAAAAGAAAGAAGAAGAGGATGTTGGAGAAGCAGGCAAAGGGGAACTCGAGACCATGAGAATTCTTCAGTGTGACTCACACATCCTTTAAACAATTCCTAGTGATTTTAGTTCACACACACACACATGCAGGCAATATATATAAAACAATATAGGCAGACTGGTGACTATGAAAATAACCAACCCTGTCAAACCCATCACATGCATGTAAAACAGGCTACATTTAGAAAGAAGCATGCATGCACACACACACACACACACACACGCCCCAAGAACATAGTATAAAGCACATAGGAACAGGTACATTCCACAACATTTGTCCAAACCTGCCATGTGTTCACTGTGGTATTTGCAAGTGGAAGCGTTTCAAAAGGTCTAGAGATTAGAGGAATGTGCCCTCATATTCACACGCTTCTTAATGCCATTAAGTAATCAGTGTGATATTATTTAATCTCATTTGTTTCTAGTAATAGCATTATTAATCGGTTACTTACTACCCCTCCCCCACAACACACATAGTTACAGTCAAAGCATTTCCCAACTAAACTTCCTCAATCCTTCCCCCGTGTCAGCGATGACAGAATCAAACATGTGTGCATGTGTTAGTGCAGTCAGCTGCAGTTTGACCATTTCATCCATCATGACTTGACAAATGACTATGGCAGTTGTTTGTTAGCCTGCTAGATCGGATGGATGCCATCATCTGTATAGAATAAACATAAATAGATCATTGCATTATTAATAATATCATTCTAAACAAACGGAGGAATGTGGGTGTATGATAGACAAAAGAGATACCTGTGGTACAACTAAAAGTGTGTTGTATACCTGCATGGTTGGTTAGTGAAGGCACAAGGTCAGGGGCTACCATGTAACTCATTGATACTCGATCGAACAAGGATCAAGTCTTTGAGTGTAAACATTGGGGTATCTAGGTGTACCTATTCAACTTGACTTGAATCTGATATGACCAGGCTGTGTAGAAATGTATTGTCTGATGTGGCACACACATACACCATTACAAAATATACAGCCTTTGTGTTTAATGAATGGTTTTTCAACAATCAGCTTAATTAGCTGTTACATGTTTACAACATAATACAAAAGATGATGCAGCCGGATAGACTGTTCTGAATTCTGAAGTGTGTATTATGATATGCCTGTAAAGTAGAATCATATGAATATCAAAGAAACTACCCCAAACACTTGTTGATGGGACAGTCCAATAACTACCCTGGACAAGGAGTCGTTAGGAAATGTAGTTTCCACAAAGGAACGCTGGCTTTGCTGTAGCATGCTATGCTTAATGGACATAACTACAACACAGACACCAACAACGCTGTCACTTCTGAACAAGCATGACCTTGGTGACAGAGTCTGGCACAATCTAAGTCACATTCAGAAATGCCATGGAGCATGGCACAAGGAAAATTCCATTTAATTCCTGCTAGACCAAACCTTACACACAAACTTTCCCAACACACCTCCATATGTTAATGACAGGAAGGGGAAAGCCCCACTGTTCAGAATATATCCATCCATATGTAGGATGTGCAAACATGTTTCTTAAATGTATTAACTACTACATAGCTTTTGACACCCAATGACGAACTCCCCACTATACTTATTTAATAACAGCTGTGCATCTAGAAAAATGTTTTGCTTCATTTTTAAACACAACCATGTGTTTTTTAAGTCATGGCTTGTAAAAATCTCTACTGCCTATGTTGGCATGTAAACTGAGACACCTTTATCCTTTGATCCTGAGATCAACAGTCTGATCCGTTCTGAATGGTAACAAATAGAGAGCTGTCACTCAATGATAAAACATTTTAGCTCACATTTAGGTAGTTAAATTGTTAGGTTTAGGCAATTGCCCTAAACAACCACTGACCTCTAATATACTTGGGTATGTATGTATTTAAATATGAATATTTTATTATTTAGCATTTAGCATATTTTAATATTGTCCTTGGAATAGATACTCATCTGATTGAGGAATACAACTTTACCATTCGACCATCTTGGCTACAACGCAAATGAGTGGAATGTGTCTGTATGTGCGTGTGGTAAATGGTAAATTCATTTGAAAATGTTCCGACCAATCCTGTGGCCACACAGCCGTTGTTCTCAGAATGCGGCTGTGACCGAGAGACGCAGTGAGTTCACGGTTGGTGCTGGGTGATGTTCCTGCACAGTCAGGAGAGCTACGGCGCTGAGCAGGAAGCATGTGATGCGCATTTAGTGTGAGTGAGCAATTTGTGTGTGACAGCAAATTAGCTTCCCATCTTTCCATTAGCCTCAATGACTTTAGTCACTCCGTGACTCAAAAATAAAATGGATGAGCAGGGGGTTTTAAACCAGTGGTTGAAAATTAACACATCAGCCCTTTGTTGCCACTATTCGTCAGACAGCATTTTCTCAATGCAAATACCAATATGAGTGTGGGAGCCCTTGGGCAAGGCACTACCGCAATATGCTCCTATTTCTGCAGTCACACCGGACTTTGTGCATGTGCTATTTGGTAAATATTTGTATGAATTGCACCGGCACGAGTCCACAAAGAACACATCGGGGTCTGCTTTGCATGTTCTTAAGCAGACTCTTCTTAAGTTCTGTTCAGAAATGTCAGCAATCATAAAGCATCATCGTAACCAACAGCACGCTCCCAGTTATCCTAAGGACAATCCCTGGTGTAATGCAGTCTCCCAGGCCTGTACTGCCCCAAAACGAACAGATATTTTGTTTCCATAGAGTTTCTGGAGGCACCAGGAGGGCGTGGGGGTTGTGTGGGTGGAGCGGTTGTAGCACTGTCCGGTTCAGTAGTGCTTGTCCTCGGGCCGCGTGGCCACCATCACCTCTTTGCTCCCAAAGTCCCAGAAGGCAGTCATATGGAATGCCATGTTGGAGAGGACCACCATGTACTCACACAGCGCAAACAGGGTGTAGACTGGAAGGAGAGGGAGACAGCAATAAGGATACACACACAGATTTGGATTTTAGAGACTGAAGAAAGATAAATACAAATAGGAAGAGGCCATGGAGCACAGAGAAGGGTTGTAAAAATAAAAGCAGAAACTAAATCCATCTAACGGGCCCCAAAAGAAACTGCAGAGAGATTTCAACACATTTAGTCTGTTCCCTGAGAACACTTCCTCTAATGAGACTGTTATTTAAAGCCATGTCTACTAGTGATGGTGGCTTTGAGGTAGCATATACAAAAAATCACATCAGATGACCCCAGACAAGCAGAATTTTAGTAGTAACTGGCACAGATCCCCACCAAACAAGTTTTCTAAGTGACTTTTTTTAGGTTACCATCGAGCCATTAGAACCATTAGAATAGTCCAACTGCACTGGGGGTCTAGTGGTGACTTACTTCCGTGTTCACAGTACTTGTTGTGGCGTCTGAAGAAGTACACAGCAGCGATGCAACAGCTGACATTGAACATGAAGAGGCGCATTTTCCATCGATACGACGTCACTTCCTGAGAGATAAAATAAGATATTTTAAATTCTGAGAGAACTATTTGCTGTGGTCTCTGGAATGGCATGGATGGAGAATGGCAGCTGGACAGACAACAAAAGTTATGTGTAGCTCTTCCATACTACTTATCTATCCAAGTTAACTATCCTAATGTTTAACCACAAATACTATACTTCCAAATGATTAGACTGGATTTACAGCACAGTCTGGATAAATGGACCAACTGGAATTTCAAGGTTTCCGCTTTTTATCCTCACTAGTTACAATCAAAATCAGAAGTATTCATCGTCAAAGATGGTTATTGTACCTATGAGAAAAACACATGTACAGGGTTATTGGGATTTGCACCAAAAAAATATTGAGAGTTGTTGAGGTCAATCAGCAGTTAACAGTGAGCAGTGAACAGCAATCGTGTTGCTTTGGCAACATGTCGGGATAAAGGGCAGAGTGTGAAGCTGAGAGTTTGGACCATGACCAGAGATTGTAACATAAGTAAAGACAGTAGAATAGTGGCTCGAGTTTGGGCACAGAGAGAAGACAATGTAGGGCCAGGACTTGTTATCAACATTGTATTGTAAGTATTATCACTTTGAAGATAGATAATGAGAATGAAACCCGAGATTAAGACTACCGTCTCTATGGTGTATTGATGCGACTGAGACAGACACACACACACATAAAAAAAACAAAGTGTAACCTCTGGGTGAACATAGTGTCTCTTGATGTCCTGCCACAGTCTGCAAGTGATGAGCATGTGCAAAAGAGAGCTGGCGATGAACACGATGAAGCTGTTTTTATGGACACCTGTGGAGACAGGAAAAGGTAAAGATAAGACTCAGTGGAACAGTACACGAAAATTGTTGCTATAGCCTATTAGAATGTACTCATTCTAAGCCCTCGGCTCCACATCAGCATCGCAGCTGGGAAATGCTGCCATAATAATTAATGGAAGGTGCTCCACAGCGTCAACCCACAACTCATAAATGACATCATTCTTTGTACATTGGTTGCTTTCAATGGTTGCTTTCAATGTAAAAAAACGCTCCCTGTGGAGCACATTTTCAGTGGAGCCCCGGGGTTAGCAGCAGCAATTGAAGACGCAGCCTTGTGCGTGCACTGACTGTAGGTCTCGGTGGAGGCCACGTAGGTGAGCAGCAGCAGCCCTGTGTTCTCGGCCAGACTGCAGAGCAGCACCAAGCCACTGAGCATCAGCTTGCGGAGGCTCCTGGTGAAGCGCCCGCGGTAGAAGCTGAAGTAGGCCACGGCCACCAGGTAGCGCGGGGCCGAGTGGAGGCCGATGCAGCAGCGCCAGACGTAGCGCTCCGGCACCAGGCTGATGGAGGCGCTGATCGACGGGAGGTAGTTTGGTACCTGGCCCGGTCAAACAAAAACAAAACACAAAGTAAGAGTAAAAACATCAGCAGTGGGGTGAACTGACCCTTCTGTCCAGGTTCACCTTCTAGCTGCCAATGATCACTTCCAAGTTGTAATGCTGTGTAAATATACGCAACTTACATGACAGTGTGTATAGGTTGAATCCTCAAAGTGGTACAGTAGTGAGATGGCCAGGCAGGCTAACAAACCGGTCAGAGCCAGTAGAACCGTGCCAACTGCAAAATGTGTGAATGGAAGACGGAGGAGTGGCTTGTCCTTATCCAGGCCCCCATAGGGTCCCTGCAGCATCCTGCAAACATCAACACAGCAGGTAGATAATAAACAGAGAGGAGAGGAGGTATATACTAAACTGAGAAAACGTCGATATGTCGTTGGCAATTGGATTATTATAAGGATTATGTCAAGTTCACAGAGGAACCGTTTATGGTTTTCATGCGACTGATCGGCTGTACGGGTTTGTTTTTACGCGTACATACAGATCACCACAAAGGTCGAAACGTATAGGAAGTGAAAGAAGGTGAGATGTCTCCACACGTCAGCGACAGATCGTCAGAATGGTGAGGGATTTCAAAGTAAAAGCACGTACGTTTTGGCTGAACGCAGAATTAATTATACTAAATTATCTCTTCTCCACGTTTAAGAAGCATACGGCATTCCAAAAAGCGTCGACGTATCTTTTAGTATGCCTATTTGAAATGGGCACTAGTTATAAACAGACCCATGTGCGGAGCAACTTGACATCTCCTGTCTCAACTCCATTTCATTGATATCAGAAAATATATTGACAACAATTTGATTTAACGAATGTGCGTGTATGTGTATGTAGGTGAGTTGGCCCTCATCTCATCATCTCAGTTAACGGCGAATATGAACCAGAGCAAAACCGCCTGGCAACAAAATCATTAGATGGGAAGAAAAAAACTAATTCTTACATGAAGATCGTTCGGGTTACGTCAGCCAAGCGCACTGCTTTAGAGCCATTTGTGTCGGCTTCCTTTTATCTGATTGATCAACCTAACAAAAAGCCGATTGTCGCTGGGCTAAAAATAGCACTGCCAGTTGTACACATTATTTTTTTCCGACAAAGCGCTGTCTAAACGTCCACATTTCCCTAGCCGTTTGCCAACGACTGTAACTTAATATAATGTTAATAGATTTATCCTAAACTCGTATCCTCTGAAGCAGCAACAGACGCCGGTCACCGTCAGAGTGGGCGTGGTGCGGAAGTCTACTTCCTCCTTCCGTTTTCTCTGGCCGTGGAGACACTTGCCGACGCAGTGCTGCCCCCTACTGTTTGTCTTCTTCTTCTAAATTCTCCAGTCTACATTTACATTAAAGGTGTCATTGCATCGTTTTGTCATCAATTGTGCGTGGTCTCTAGTATTAATGAATGCCCTCTGAGCCGGTTTTGGTGAAAAAAATGCTCCCATGCGCCTGTTTCAGGCTGTTCTAGTTAGGCGAATGATGTGGGTGGAAAGAACGACCCGTTTTCGGCCCTTACTCATGAATATTCCCCTTGGACACACTCCCCACGGCCTCCGTTTCCACTGCTACGCTGACGACACCCAAATCTACCTATCCTCCAAGACCATCACCCCAACCATTCATTCCACCCTCACCGCCTGCCTTACAGATATAAAAACATGGATGCAACAAAACTTTCTCTAACTCAACTCCAACAAATCCGAAATCCTCATCATTGGTCCAAACTCCCTCACCTCCGCTGCACAAACTTTCTCCCTCAACATTGACGGCTCCATCATCACCCCCTCCACCCATGTCCGTAACCTTGGAATCATTCTCGACTCCACCCTCTCATTCCTGCCACACGTCAACCTCATCACCAAAACTGCCTTCTTTCATCTCAGGAACATTGCCTCCATCCCTCCCTGTCCCTCTCCGCTGCCGAAACCCTAACTTCAAGACGCGACTACTGCAATACCATCCTCTACGGTTCACCCAACAAAATCCTCAATAAACTACAATATGTCCAGAATTCCGCTGCCCGCCAGTGCCTTCCTGTTTGCTGTCGTGTGCTGGGGCAGCGGGCTGAGGGTGGTGGACGCTAACAGACTCAACAAACTGATCCGCAAGGCGAGTAACATTGTGGGGGTGGACCTGGGCTCTCTGACTGCAGTGTTGGAGAGGAGGACGCTGTCCAGGCTTCGTACAATCATGGACAACGTCTCCCACCCACTTCACGACGTGCTGGCTAACCAAAGGAGTACCTTCAGTGCACGACTCCTGCAATTGAGATGCACCACCGATCGCCACAGGAAGTCATTCCTACCTGCGGCCATCAAACTGCACAACTCCTCCCTCTGAGAGACAGACACTCAGAGTCACTAGTCGCCTGACTCCACCCATTTCCGTTACAGCACATACATACGCACATACACAGGACACTTACACTACATACTTACTTATACAGTACATTACTGACATCTTGTACATTACATTATTACATTTACATTATTGTACATCGTTGATTTCTTCTATTTTATAATTTTACATTTATATTTTTACATGGGGTATTTGGGTTTAGTGTATTCTTATTGTTGTATCTCATATATTGTATATTGTATTGTATTCTATTATTTATTATTATTGTACAGTATTTCACATGCCTTGTTTCGTGAGCAACTGCTGTGCAGTAATTTCCCCCCGGGGACAATAAAGGATTTCTGATTTCTGATTTCTGATGTTATAGCCCATCATACCAAATGGGTTTATAGCTGTTAAGC
>OMKN01080155.1:0-11339 GCA_900302345.1 Melanonus zugmayeri
AGCCCGTGCGAACCCAGCAGCGCGCCGCCGCCTCTAGGCAGGCGCTGCCCGCCGCGGGATGTGGACGCCGTGACGCGGTGGTGCCGCTGGTCCGTAGAGCTGCGCGCGTGACCGCACTCTGCTGCTCATGTAGGTGTGTATTCACACTAGTTGAGGCCCGTCTGTAGTTGAAGTCCGTCTGTAGTTGAAGTCTATCTGTAGTTGAGGTCCTTCTGTTGTTGAGGTCCTTCTGTTGTTGAGGTCTGTCTGTAGTTGAGGCCCGTCTGTAGTTGAGGTATGTCTGTAGTTGAGGCCCGGCCCGTCTGTAGTTACACATTGTGTATGTGTTCATGTAGGTGTGTATGTATTCATGTAGGTGTGTGTGTGTTCATGTAGGTGTGTGTGTGTTCATGTAGGTGTGTCTGTGTGTTCATGTAGGTGTGTATGTGTTCATGTAGGTGTGTGTGTGTTCATGTAGGTGTGTGTGTTCATGTAGGTGTGTGTGTTCATATAGGTGTGTTCATGTAGGTGTGTGCATTCATGTAGGTGTGTGTGTTCATATAGGTGTGTTTATGTAGGTGTGTGCATTCGTGTAGGTGTGCGTGTTCATATAGGTGTGTTCATGTAGGTGTGTATTGTGTTCATGTAGGTTTATATTCTATATCATAATAATAATACTAATAAATATAATATCACTACACCACACCGGCCTTATCATATGGTGGTGAGAGAGACAGACAAGTCTCAACATGTCGCATGTAACGCGTTCAGGGGGATGTTTTGCTAACTTTAGCTTTGAGAGCCAAACTTTGTCTGTAGTTGAGGCCCGTCTGTAGTTGAAGCCCATCAGTATTTGAGGCCCATCAGTAGTTGAGGTATGTCTGTAGTTGTCTGTCTGTAGTGGAGGGCTGTCTGTAGTTGAGGCCCGTCTATAGTTGAGGGCTGTCTGTAGTTGAGGCCCTTCTATAGTTGAGGGCTGTATGTAGTTGATAACTAGTCTGATAACTGCTTCCTGGTTGAGACAGGTCTCTTCTTTTAGCACAGTGGGAAGTTAAATGTTGATTGGGTCTGAACTCACTACCCTACCTGCACTGTTTAAAGTCTGGGTTCTCCATGATTGTCTGTTTCTCTTAGAGCTACAGTTGCTGCAGGACCCGTTTCGCTCTGGTGGGGCTTGTGTTTGTTTTGATGCATCTCGGGCTTTCCGAGTCCATGAGAGACTGCGAGTACAGCCAAATCAGCACTCGCACCTCCACCCCGATGGAGACCCCGTACAAGAAGAAGACCCCCAAGAAGAGGAAATGGGAGTCCTTCCCCGGGCGGAATAAGTTTTATTGTAACGGGAGGATTATGATGGCCAAGCAGACAGGTGTTTTTTACCTCACCCTCTTTCTCATCCTGGTCACATGTGGACTCTTCTTCATGTTTGAGTGAGTATAATATATATGATATGTTTGTTTTACACTCAATCGAGCCATTTGCCTTTTGACTTGTTTGCGTTCAAATCTTCCTGAATTCTATAACCATCTCTATACATCCCCTCCCCATACATAGTGCATGGGCATATAGTCCATGCATCGCTATCCTCCTCCATGATTATACACACATTGCCAGCAATTCACAACATTTTGGTCAGATGATAATTCAGAAGCGTCAGTGCTCTGAGAAAGTGATGACACATAGCAGCAACTGCAGTTGTAACTCACAGTGACACCTTTTCCATTGTGCCAAGAGGCTACTCCTGATGGAAACTCTGGTAACTTTGACATTTATTTTCCCTCGTCTCACACTAGCCTCATACATTAGGCATGTAGAAGATATTTGTGTCTTGTTTATTTTATACATGTTTTGGGGTGACATTGTGATGATGAAAGACGCCATATATTAACCAGAAAGCCATATTTCAAGCCTAGCCTATGGAAGTTGTCAGAGCCACCCTAGTGTTTACTGCACTGAGTTCAAGAGTCCTCAATACAACCCACTATTAATGGTTGTTATTTTTTACACGCTTAACCAATACCATACTGTAGCAAAGTCCTCACTACTGCCACCAAGGACAGGATTCAAACCCCCCAAAAGTGGCTGGTACAGGGCTTCTCCAGAAGGACAAGACACGGGAGATGTTGAATCCGGTTTATTGTTAAGATGCACAATGAATTGTTTGCTGAGCAGGTGGTGAATGCTGCCGTGTCAGGGCTCAGCCCCGAGTATGTGGTGATGCTGGTTTAACCTGTGGGCTTGATTACTAGATGCACCACAGGTGTGCAGCCTCACCCAGCCCCAGAGTCTAATCAGTCTGACTCGGGCCAGGTGAGGCTGCTTAGACCAGCCACCAACCACACACACTCTACATATACATATGTATTTTCTATATATTATTATTTCAGGAAACTACATTCTAACAACACTGTGACATTGTGTTGTTATTTATATTTAGAAATCAGTTGGTGCCATCACATGTTCAGTATTACAGGAGTATTCTTAACATGATCTACATCACATGGGGTAGTTGAGCAAGTGAGTAAGTGAAAATCTCTTTGTGAAATATCAGATCACATACACTTGAAGATCTCCATCCGTTCCACTAGTTTGCCCGGACCGTAGCTGCATTTGTCAGATGCTCGTGATTTAAGAAGCCCATATTGGCAACCGACACTGTGCATGTGTCTATCCACATGTCTTAATTACTCCACTCGGTTCCTCATAGGATTCCGCAGTTCCCCCAACACACATAAGGTGTAATCATTGGACGGCACTTTCCCTTCCTCATGTCAAATCCAGCCTGCCGTTCGTCACTTTGGGATGCCACTAATGATCCCTCTGGGGCCTGAGCGCATGATGGCACACGTGGAAAGAGAGACTGACCCGATTGTTAGTGCTGGATTGTATCACAAGAGAGTGCACCTTTCACTGTCACTCAGCATTAGCCCCGACTAATCACTCTGTCCCCGTGTTGCTCGAAAACCCCCCTGTCCTTTGCTAGATAAGACTCTCTTTGTTATAAGATGTGTTGCCCAATAGTACTGACAGCTGTTATCAGGGCAAAACATTTCAGACCCCAGAAAGCTCATGATGTGCAAAAATATGCCCAATCAGTGGCTAATGTCCAACATTTGCCCCTATCCCTGTAAATGTGAGGGGACAGCAGTAGTGTATCAAACCATTATCAGGTTGTTTGCCTTGTACATTATATACATTACATTATTATTGGTAACAGGCATTCTCCACATGTCAATCAACACTGACCTCTGCACCACTTCAGCTTTTAATGCATTGTCACCTCGGAGGAGATACTGACATAACCTGGGACCAAGTCCAGCCAGCCGTGGCTAACCATTCACAAAGTCCCACACAGTGCAGATGAAAAGCCACTATGACCCCAGTGACCCTTTGACCCTACGTGTTCCTCAACACCCACCTGTGCCAGATGCTTCCTGGACACACACACACACACACACACACCCAGATGCCCCCAAACCCCTTTCCTGTGCTGCCGCCTGGGGACCCATGTGCTCTGTGCTGTGTGCTCTCTTACATTGTTTGTATTGACTACAAGGGACAGTGCTCAGAACATGCTGGAGTCGCAGACACTCTTCCTCTCAGTGCTGTCCTGCACCTGCCCTCCCTGCCTAGCTGCAGGCCAGTGGAGACCTCCTGACACGCCCCCCGCGGCCTGTTTCACTAGTTGCGCAGCGCTCGTCTGCTGAGCGGAGACATTTAGTGGACAGGCCAATAGTCAGCAGACCTGCACACTGGCCTCTATGGCCATTAACTGTAATGCGTTTCGATTAGACATGTTTTTTGGCTCACCTCTCCAGATGTCAGCACAGTGGGGAAATGGCTTCTCATCCGTTACTTAGACAATGTGTATGAGGGTGCATATTCTCATTTATTTTCTCCAGCAAACAAATGCAAAATGGAGTGTCCAGGCACTTTTTCATATACATTAAGGTATTTCTTTTCTCCCAATTTGATCGATTTACAATTGAGTTAGTTTTACCACCTCTGTTGTTGAACCATGATTTTAATTTTGCCATTAAAAACTATTGGCAACAACTTTTGATTTGTTTTACCTGAAACAACTTATATGCGTTTATAATAACACATGTAGTGTGTTGTCCAATCAAATGACTGCGGACTAGTTTGAGTATGTGGTTAGGTTATACTTGGAATTGCTTAGGCCCAGCTGTGCACCGATGCATGATGCAGCCTGCCTAGCTGCTGCAGACTTTGATCTGTTTATTATTCTTTTGCCGACTCTCCCAGACACCCATGCGTTGCACATGTTACCCTCCCCCCCATGCATTGTAAAAAGTGAACTCTTGCAAATATGTGTCGTGGTGGACTGGTGTTCTGAGGAACTGTGACGTTAGGGTGGAAAATGTAAGCTTCTGAATCCCTGAAATTTGTATGTAGGGCTGCATGAGGGAGATGAGTGGTTTTGGTCTGGGAAGCATCTGAAATGAATAAAACAGAAGTGATATGTAGGGTCTTTAGTTAGTCCCCCCAGGATTCCGTGGAGAAAAATCCTAAATTCCGCCGACATTAAAAAACAACTTAAAATTACCAGTTATTAACCCTCTGGGGTCAACGACGTCGCCACCAACATGGAAGTAACGTGACTCTACTCACTCTTTGTAGAATATCTCCGGGGAGTGTCTATTCGTTAGCGCTGCGCCGTTTCAACGCGGGCTCCGGTGCGATCGCAACCCTTTCAGAAGCTTTGTTATCCAGCCTGCTATAACAGCAGGTTTTTTTGGGAACTTGAGCAGTCATTGTTGTTAGCGGATGTGACGTGAGCCACGCTCAGCCAATAGCTGGGCGGTCTGAGCCCTGGGGAGTCTGGGAAATGTAGTTTGTACATCTAGTTACACTCACTGGAGCTCACGGAGAGAGACACTTTCCTTCCTTCCTACATCACAGCAAAGAAAATATCTAAAATAAAATATGTATATAAAATATACATCGGAACAAGCCCTTGAACTTTTCTTTTGAACGTTTTAAGGCGATGTCCGCGGGAGTCACTCTTTTTAGATGCTGACTGGATGCCTCCATCTTTGTGAAATGCGGCATACGATTTAGGGCTGCGTTTCCCGATACCGGCATACCTTGAGTTTTCGCGATGTCCGTCACCGATTGGCTACGCGGACGCGCACACAAAACGTTTCCTGCCGCGTAGCCAATCGGTGACGGACATCGCGAAAACTCAAGGTATGCCGGTATCGGGAAACGCAGCCTAGGTCTTTCGGCAGCTGATATCTTTCCCAGTTTTGAAAAGTTTGCCATGGGATTCGGACGGATAAATCGCTCCATTATCTTTATGCAACTGTCTAATTCACTCAGCTGTCAAACATAATTTATATAATAGTGTGTTGCAGCGACATCTAGTGGTTGGGATGAGAATTCTGCATGATTCTGCAACTTGGCTACTATTCCGTGGACGGCGCTGTATTCTGCGGACAGCCCGGGATTCCGCGGAAAATCCAGCGATCGCGGAATCCTGGGGGGACTATTTAGTCATCAATCCCAGGCAGTGGCCGTTTTGCAGTGAATGGGACACACTCGGAGAAGGGCTCACATGTGTCAATGTTGATGGACAACACATTTGAATAGTCCTTTGTTGTCACACTGTCTTCATTTCATGAAAAAAGGCAGCTAAACTGGTGTGGAATCTGTCAGGACGTGCAGGAAATAACCAGACCTTCAGACGCTACAGAGCAGTCTGTGTTCTCCGTTTCATCCCAACATTTTTTAACGTTGTTCAGACAAGTAGATTTGCTATAAAACAAAAAAAGCTTTGCCTAATTTCTTTCAACAGCTATTCATCTAACATACGTTGAATTCCCATCCTTCATCAATGCATCCAGCTTAAATGTGTTGGAGAAGGAGGAAAAGAAACAAAGCACTTTCTTCGATAAGTATGATGTTTACCATATACATTGTTTTAATGTGTATGTGTACAGTCTCATTCATCATGCCAGCCAGGGGTGAGAGTTTCTCTCTGCCCTTGACATCTCGTTCATCTGGTGTTGAGTAATCCCTTAATTTTAATCAAGGTTTACACTCGCAGGAAGCACGTTTTTTTAAGTGTGAGGGGTCTTTTGCGGCAGTTGATATTTGTTATCCATGTGAGATTATTACTTCAGTATTCTTACCACCCACTACATGCCCACACGCTTCCTGCTGTTGCTAAAACCCCCCAACTGCATCTGAGTAGGAAGATTCTGTGTGCCTATTTGGCCAGTACATCAGCGTTCGTTCATAAACCTCTTTAAGCATGCGATTAGAAGCTCAGCAGTTTTTTTTTTTTTAAAGAGTGATTAAGCTTTGCGGTGAAACACCGAGGGAATGATAAAGGAGATGTCACCAGAAGCCAGTTGCTGGATGCCGTTAGATGATCAATACTAACGTGCAGAACTTACCAGACACTTCTACATATTCAAGGCCCAGGTTGCCCTGAGAACAAATCTCTTCCATTTAGTAATAATCCAAAGTGTCCCAACCTCAGGGCACATCAAGATTAATATCAGCACGTCTAGGACTCAATTGCCCCTTTTCATAACTCGTGACTCGAGCACTGACTGTATTTGGACTTGGATGTTAGATATGAGGACTCGTACTTATTGTCCCTCTATCCCTAAGTAATACATAGTATTGTTTCATTGTGACGGGACAAATTACATATTACTTGAATGACTGAACCAACTTTCATCCATTCCTGCAATTTTAGTGCAAAAAAACAAGGACTCGGACTTGACTGACTTGAACTACATGTTAATCAGAATTCTCTGATTGTCATTATCATTATCTAAATTACCTTTTGGCAGTCACTGGAGTCTTCCATCCCTGATATAAATTATGCCCCATTATCTTTCTTAGGTATTTTTCTTAGTATTTTTCTTAGAAAGCAGTTAAATATGTAGCAGATATGACATTTTGAGTGTCTATACTTAAACAGTTGAAGAGAAAATCTGTCTTTAATTTCTCTTCAGATGGTGTGTTTTGATGCCTCTTGCTGTGAAAAACAGTGAAAAAAGAGAGCACCCAAGGCAATGTATTGGTATTTCTTGATAGCTTATTTTATTCAGACAATACAACTCTCCTAGGAAGTCCTGTCTGCTGCTGTTTTTTTTAATAGCCAATCTACAGTATTCTAATCCAATAGGCAAAGAGTTACAGCTTGCTCCTTGTTGTGCATTAGTTCTGCACAGTTCGCCAACAAAAATATTGTTATGTTATATTCACTCCATTTAAGGACCAAATACAGAGCTATTTTTTTCTTTGTTTTGTTTTTTTGGAATGTCCAAAAGGCAGACTGTTGCGAAAGATGTTAGTGTTTCTCATTGTGTTTTGAACGGCCACACCCATGCTACGCATATTTCCCCTAGAGACACACAAGACCAGTGGTGCAATATGTTGTGTCTACAATAGCAAACTTGTTCCTGAATTGCCACGGTATTGACGTGGATGGTTCTTTAATTGGTACCAAAAAGGTTATTTAGGTGATTTAAAAAGGAGGTCATGTTTAGCATGTCTGCTCTTAGAGTAAAGCTGTTTAAGCAACACAAACTAGATGACCAAAGGATTACTATGGTGTTTTTCTAGTAATCCTCTTTTTAAGGAAATACAATAGCACAAACGGACAAACATCAGGGAATAACTGAGTCATAACAAGTCACTTGATTTGGTACACATACCCTGGGACTGCATCAGCCACAAGTATATTGTTTGACTAGTGGGCTAACAACTTTCTGGCCATGATGTTGACTCCTCACAGGTTGCGTTCCTATTGCTTTCTGTTTTCCTGTGGTGGCAATGGGACAGATCTGTCACCAGTCCTGAGTCAAAACAGGAATCGAGTCCTGCAGTCTGCTTTTCCCATGGCTCCTCCTTCCCATTAATAGCCAACAACCTTTTCTTCACCCTTGCATGGCCACACAGCGTTTGCACATCTGCATTGCCTGGGTCAGTGCAATGTTGCAAGGTTATGTGGACACATTAGAGCCGATTTTGAAATGTCACCAAGTCAGACTGAATGTAGAAATTTATCAGAGGGGCTGGGGTGGAGGGGTTGGCAAGACTGGGCAAGTATGTAGTAATGGGGCATATTTAAAGTAGAGTGAATATGCGAATGGAATGCATTGTAAAGCAAAATATTTTATCTGAGGATCATTTTTTACTTCCAATACGTGCCAGGTATTATCGTCTCGGTAGCCAGTGGGCGCGAACATTGTTGTTTTTAGTTTAAAATGACTACTGAAGAAGTTTCACGTTCTGCTTTTGAGTGAAACCTGGTGTGAAAAGGAGATGTAGAGTGAAAAGTCGCCAAACCATGCACTGAACATAATAGATCTTGCTTTGTATTAACCCGCCTATGGACTCATTAGCCAGGTTCAGCGCACTTGTACTCTCATCGATCTAGGTTATGTCCAACCTGTGTGCTACACTCCTAAGAGCTTATAGTTATAGTATAGCTCATAATTCCCTTCTACACATATTTACAGATTCTGTATTTTTGTTTTACAGGGGAGACTATTCTTGTGCATGAAACACTATTCAGTGGCATAATACAAAGATTGCAGGATAAGATGGTGTGGCTAGATGGATTGTTCAGTGTTTGACATGTTCAATGACCTTTCTTGTTGTAGATCAGAGAATATTGATCGCCTCTAAAGCTGCCCAGAGCTCAGTGAGCTAAAAGTAGGTAGCATGTAGCTTTGGTGGATTTAAAAGGGACAGCTATTGAGTGATTTGGGCTGGGGAACTGTTGGAACTGAGTTGCTTCGACATGGTCATGTTGGGATCCAAGGAATTTGCTTGTGCAAAAATGTTTGATGTCAATCTGAATTATATATGCCGGCAGACATCTGTGTGGCAGCGTTGGATTGTTGAAAGAGAACGTGAACGCAAGCTGTGTGTTAGATCTCTTCCCCTGTTTGTAATCTGAGGCTGTCACCTTTTTAATGAGCTGTAACTCACACGGTCCATGCAGTGATAACATCTGATTGCGGGTCCAGAAAGACGGTATGTTGATTTTACTCACAAGCTTAAAGGTGCTGTAGGTAAGATTTAAGAGGTATTACTTGAGTTGTTTTGTTAGCCATCTGTCAGCTATTGGTGAGTGAAATGCGCTGTGAGAATATCTATTTCTAGTTGACTGCACCTGCCTCTGTATGAGCCGGTTTTAGATTTTAACCTGTCAACCACAGGTGTGTGTGAAGTGCAACACTTGGTGGAGAAACATAGGGAGGGAGGGGATGTTTTTTTGGTTGTTTAGTTTCAAAATTGCTCTTTTCTGCTCTCTCTCTCCAACTCTCAAATCTGACCTATAGCACCTTTTTTAAAGGCCTTTTTTTAGTGGGCATTAATGTTGTTTTTCAAATAGAAATTGCCCAGTTATTATAAAACAACGGCAATTAATAAAACCATACCAAAACCCTGAACTCAATTACAATTAAAATTGATATTCTGTGCAAATCCAATTGTGTCAAAGTCGAGCAACAAGGTCAACGCAATACTTGCAGCATATCTGATTTCTCTCAGCGTCATATCTGAGTAAGCAATAATCCAAGCATCCAAGGTAATGTGCGGGTAAATGTTGATAGTTATCCTCGAACAAAAAACAACTCTTTTAGTTAAACTATACATTTAATCAAACAAAGCTGACAATATCATAAGTGTGTCCATCTGTACCTGAGAAAGCACATTTAAGGCTGTTAAAAAATTATGGCCAGTTTTTATATGGTACGGTGCACTGTAATGTATGAATTTTCTTCTAAATCAGCAGACTTATATTGATTAAATAAATGTACGTATCTGCCCGTCTGTTCTCTTGCTTATTAATGAATTCTAGTTTGTTCTGTTATAGCTGATTCATTAATTATTCTATTAATTTCATGTTGGTTTGAACCAAAATGGTACTGCTTTAATTATTAATATGAATCTCAATGCTTATTTAATTCTCTTGAATGTTTCCTTAATGCTAAGTACCCTCTCATTAATGTCGTCATTCATCTTGCTCTGAGTAGCAGTAAGTGGTATGAGGACTCATATTCACATTGTTTACCCACAACGGTTGACGTCAGGGGGTTCACAATCCAGCCGTAAGCTACTAATAATAATTTGAACAAAAGCCATGCTAAAACCGCGTGTAACCGTTGGTTGTCCAGCTCTGGGGTGTTAGGCTTGTGTCTTTGCATCACAGTGTGTCTTGTATCTCCCGGGATGTGACTCGCTCCCTCCAGGCTGGATCTCGGAAGAGGCTTCTGTGCCACTGTGTCTCCAGCTCACAAATGCTTTTTGGAAAGTCCTTTAGACAACCCTGAAATTTTTAACAAGGACACCAAAAAAGAACGTAGGACTTTGGACTGGAATGGGGTTATGTGCTTGCACTGTGCTTCAGTCACAGAAATTCAGCCAGCTGGCTTCAAGCATGAGTTTATCAGTTGGCCCATGCTGTGTTTATTTGCATGTTTTCTATTCAGAGTGGTCTATGGTGAGTTCCAAAGAAACCAAAGGCTGTCCCATGGTAAGCATTGATGATTTGTGTGAGAGCTAACATCAGGCTCCAGGGAGAGCTCTTATATATATCTTTAATTTAAGGCAGATGTGAACAGCCAACTAGAGATTTTGTTGGCAGATAACTGTCAACATCATTACAATACACATGTGGCTAGGCTTTAGTAATTTAATACAATTTAATCTAGCCCACATATTAGACATTGTTTCCAAGATTAAATGTGGAGAAACCTACCAATATGCCCGCATGCAAAATGCATTTAAAATAACTTCGCTAATCAGAACAATCTAATTCTTCCATCCTTTTTTCCCACTAATTTATTTAAGAAGAAAATTTGAATAATATTTGGACTGTGTCCTCTGTCTTCATTGACTGAATGGGAGATAATGTGATATATGACACTATGCAATTTATGCAATCACTATCTTGATGGATATCTTTGCGTCTTTCCTCACTTTCCCACCCTTTCACCACTCGCATGGTTGTTTCCAAGGTAACCACATTTTCTTTCAAAATTCACCATGTCCGACATTGGATATTGTCAGTCTCCATGGAAACAAAGCCCCTCAACTCCCTGTTTAATATTAACTGCGGTGCACACACAAAAGTGGAAATAACATTCTAATCTGGGACATATCCAGTGTCTCCTTAATACCCCCTTACAGGCATGAAAAGAGAGGCTATTGGGTTTCTTCCAAAAAAGTGGCTGATGAAAATGAATGTGATTCCTGCACGCAGGCTGGGACTTGTCTGCCTCACAGCACAACCACATATCAATCAAAGCTAGTCTGTGGTTTAAACGGGTTCAGTGCAGCAACCTCCCCCCCCCCCCCCCACACAC
>OMKN01080179.1:0-19175 GCA_900302345.1 Melanonus zugmayeri
CCCCCCCCCCCCCCAAATAAATGTAAAACATACATGTGCGCAAAATTTGCATAGTCTCAATGGAGTTTGTGTTTTCTTTTCTTGTGTTTTTTGTCCTTTTTCTTGCTGGCACATTTTACACAAAACCACTGCTGGTCCTCTGGGGGTGCGGCTAGTATTCCGACGCAAGGCCTGGAACACAGGGGACAGGACCAGGGTTACATTGAGGAAAACACATGCAGAGAGACACAGACCCAGTCACAGCTAGGGCTGCATCCAGTGTACTGGCTACAGCTATTCCTCTACATTTTACTTCAGCACAGGAAACTAATCAAATCTAAATGTGAATTTGCTACTGGTTGAGCATTTGTATTCAGATGCTGCAACTAGGGCTTGCATAGAAAAGCCGACTAATCGACGTCACTACCTCAAGTCGACGCCTACCGAGAGACGTCGACTAGTCGTTGACCACATAATTTCACATGCATTATTTTTTTCCTTACCGCATTTGCACCAAGTCCCGCCCTACTCTGCCTCTGATTGACTTACCCTGATATTTCACCCTGACCTTAACCAATCATCACTCCCCAACGTAAACCTAGGGCGGGACTTGGCGCAAAAAATAAAGCGATTTCACATGAGCCCCGTTTACACAACCGTTTCAATGCGGGAATGTTGTGGCAATATTCCGGCTCGCCTTCTGCGTAAAGGGTACGAAGCCGGAATGGGGGGCCGAGTTGTTGTGGCAATATGCCGGGAAGGGAGGAGGTAACATTGCTGCATTCACACCTCAGTTTCGGAATGCCGGCTTCTGTTCCTTTTACACAGAAGCCGGCATTCCGCTACAGCGTCAGCGCGTCCTGAAAGAATGCGATGTGAGTGTCAGTGACAAAATCAGTTTGATTGCTTTATTTTCTATTGAATGTCCTGACCAGCCACAAGTGAAAGTTAGAGTTTAGTTCATGGCAACAGAATTGCATATTTAACGGATTCAGTGCAGACAGAGAGCGCCCGATGTGACGTGATGTGGTCATTTTTGGAGCCCATTCTGTCTGTTTTTTGCGTGCGTGTGTATGTGATGGCGTCATCAACGTATAGTTGATGACTAGTTGACGACTAGTCGACTTTATTGATCGACTAGTCGACTTTATTGATCGACTAGTCGACTTTATTGAGCATCTAGTCGACTTGAAAAAATCAGAAGTCGTGCAACCCCTAGCTGCAACATACAAAAACAAAGATTAGGAGAGGTACCTACTGTACCTTAGCATTAGTGATACATTGTTGTATATAAATAAACAAACAAATAAGTAAAAAATATTGTAACGGCAGCAGAAATAGAAAAAAACATCCAAGAGTTCATCATCTGATGCTCATGAATTAATCCTCTTAATTAATTATGATTTAATGTATATACAAATGTGAATCGCTTACCAATGGTACCAATCATTGCAGCCATCACACCCGATCATCGGACTGCCATCGTCCGGCTTGTTGCATCCAGGACAGATCCAAATCTGGTTGCCACATTCGTCTCGGATCTGGAGTAAAAATATTTATTAAAATTGTATGTGTGAGCTGTCATTTATTGAGACAATCATTCATGAGAGCAGATAGTATTGTTTTATAACAAGAGCTGGTCCAACAAGCTATGCAAGTACATTGTGCGTTCCTCTAAATGTTGGATTTATTTAATAAGAGTATAAAGTAAGGCAAACAATAATCTAGTTAAGGTGGTGTTTACACAGGGGACATGAAGAAAAAACATCTTTCACATCTTATTTCATAATAGGATGGGCTTGCTCTGTTGAGAATGGTTTTTACTTTGGCAGTGAACTGTCATTTCAAAATAAAAGCCACCACATGGGAGTTGAAATCTCACCACGTAGGTGCTGACGGTCTCAGTCACCACGCTGCGCACAGGCGTTTTGAGGGAGCTCGCCGCGGATGGCAGAGAGATGGGGGCGAGAATCGGCGGAGGAACCACAATGGGCGGCAAGGGAGGCGGAGGGGGAGACCGGGGCCGAGCTGCGGGGACAGACTTGGGAGCAGGCGTCTTGGGCTCTGCGCTGGGGACGACCTTGCTGATGACGCTGGTGGGTCGGACAGAGAGAAACATGAGCACGACACGACACAACACATGACGGGACCGAGCCAGTGACATTCTACAATAATAATAATAATAAACATTTAATTACCAGAGCCACTGCATTACCTAGCGCAAGAGATGTAAAGGCGGAAATAGAAATGACCAACTTAAGAAAATGAAAGAAATACGAAGAGAAAAGAAAAATACGAAGAGAAAATATAAATATGAAGAGTTCATATATGTGCACATATGCTGTAGCAAAACTCAACTGCTAATATAGATTGAATACATACATTTTGTCCTGGCCAGCTCCCACTCTGAGGGTTAGTCTGGGGATGACCGGGGAAGGCAGAGAAGCTGGAATATCCACTTTCACCTGGGAAGCAAGACAGAATATATGATCATATTAATGTTATTGTTATTTGTTGCCTTACACAGGTGAACAGCAAACAGGAAACATGTACCTTCTCCAATCGAATCCTCTCCTTTGCCTTCTCCTTTTCTCGCTTCTCCTTCTCCCTCTCTTTTTCCTTCTTCTTCTCTTCTTTCTCCCTCTCCTTCTCTTTGGCCTTCTCCCGCTCCTTCTCCTTCTCTTTCTTCTTCTTCTTCTCCTTCTTGTCCTTCTTCTTCTCCTTCTCCTTGCCCTTGGCCTCTTTATCCTGCAGGATGGGGGGCAGGGGGGGCAGCATGGACGGGATGCGCAGGCAGGCCGAGGGGCTAAACAGGGGCGGCATGTCGGCCAGGCCGAACGGCGCCAGAGCCGACAGCTTCTGCTTCTCCTCCTTCCCCTTGTCCTTGCTCTTATCCCGCTTGTCCTTGTCCTTCTTGCTACGCTCCTTGTCCTTCTTCTTGTCCTTGTGTTTCTCCTTCTCCTTGCGGCCCAAGCCGTCGACGTCCTTGGACTTGATTTTGGTGGGCATCATCTCGGCCACGGCAAAGTCTCGCTGGTGGAGGAAGAGGTCCTCATCCTTGGCGTCAAATTCCTTCCACGGCAGCTTGGCCTCCTTGGCAAACTCTTTGCCCTTATCCCGGCTCTTGTCCTTGTTCTTCTCCTTCAGCTTGGCCCGCTCCTTGTCTTTGGGCTTGTCCTTCTCCTTCTTCTTCAGCTTCATCTTCAGCTCCTTCTTCAGCTTCTTCTTGATGTCGCCCGACGGCGCTGCCTTGTTCTTCTCCTCCAAGGCCTTGAGGAGAGCGGGCTCGGGCGTGGGCGGCGAGGGTGACCCCGACGACATGTACCCCTGGTTCTGCTGGGGGGCAACGGAAGGGCCGCCCTGGTTGACCTTACGCAGCACCTCGTTGATGGAGTCGTCCATGGTCCAGTTTCCCGGGCCCATGTTGAGGTGGAGCGGCGTGGAGGTGTCTTTGCTGGAGATGGTGGTTCCTATGAAGAGTTTGGGGGTGGACGGCTCCATGATGGTCAGCCTCCTGGGGCTGGAGAAGCCGTTGCTCTCCGACTCAGAACCGGAGGAGAACGCGAATGGGTCGGGCTCCCGCTCGGCGCACGCTTGGGCAATCACGGCGTCTATGGAGTCGTCAATGGCCTGGTCGTCAGGCTCCAGGTTCTCAAAGCTGCCGTCCGCTAACTCCCCGTCATCCACACTTGGGTGCATGTGTACGTTCTCCTTGCCCATCCTCTCGCTGAGCACCAACAGGGGCAGTTTGTTGACTGTGTCCGTCTTGCCGGGCAGCTGAGGTGTTTTAGAGGAACTGATCTTTGGGCTCTTGGGACTCTTGGTCCTGCCCGGAGACTTTTTCCTCTCCTTCGAAGACTTTGGAGAGCAGATTGCACTTCCCCCCAGTGCCACTGAGTTGACCCCCTTTGGGGACTTAGTCCTTTGTCTACCTGGGGAAGACCCCTTGGGCTTCCTCCCCGGCGTGCCGTGGGACTTGTGGTCAGCGTGTCTGGGCACGGCGGGCAGGGGTCTGAAGGAAGTCGGGGTTCCGGAGGGCGTCTCAGGAGACAGGGAGCCCAGGCTGTCGTGAGAGGCGAGAACGCCAGGAGGCAAGCGTTGGGGGTTAAGGGAGGTGAGGGGCTCCCGGGGCTCCACCCCCCACTCTGGGCTGAGGCCGGGGTGCATGCGAGGTCTCTTGGAGGTGGGCATCATGCCCATGGCGGCGTCGGGACTGTCAAGGTGCCTTTTCAACGGGTGGTTCTCGTCATTGACCGCCTCATCCTCCTCCATCTCATCGTCTTCCTCGTCCAGTGGCACCTGCATGGCTTCGGCTGAGGTGCCCATATCTGGAAGGTCCTCTTCCTCTTCCTCTTCTAGACAGAATAAACAAGAGAGCATCAAGTGATAAACAGATTAACGTGAGAGAATCAAGTGACAGATAAACAGCCAAAACGTAACAAACCAAGGATTGTGGGACCATTTTAAATTGAACTGGAAGACATGTTTGTTGTACCAGCCACACCATGTAAGGAATAATTAGTAAAGCATTGTTATAAAGGCTATGTAGACACACATTGTGTTGGTCTGCCTTAATACGCATTGACACATGTTACATGTTACAAATTACATTGACATTGTCATCAGCTCATGTATATTTGTGTACATTTTTTACTAGGATTTTGACTAGTCAAGGGTAACCTGTCCTATGAAGGACGTTCATGTTGTTTCATGTCGCTGAGATTAAATGAATAACGATTGATTTATAGCCAACCATCTGCATGAAATGATCATGTGTTACACATGTCATGCACTATTGGATTAAAAGTGCACACTGAGTCAGAGAGGGATATATGTGTGCCTCAAAATTCAACATAAGAGTGGTTTCTGGCAAGATACACATGAAAATAAAGTATTGGGCATCACACAACAACACTGCCACTTTGCTTTTCTTTAAACACTTAAATGGCCGCTTTGAGTGCATGTATTCCCCATTACACATCTTGGGCCTTGATATGACTACTGAGCTTTGGAAGAATATTCTGATATTTCTTCTGAAAATACAGCACTTATCCCAACACTTGAGAATAATTATATATTATATAATAATTTCTGGGCAGCCCTACTCATTGTAGAAAGGTTACTGAAGGGTGTCTTTTCATAAGGTGTACAGAGTATATCCAGTGGACTATCCAAATAAATATGTCCATAAACCTTGTGGAAGACCTACCCTCTTGTAAGGAGACCAGTGGAGGCAGGTAGTCGGGAATGTACTCCTTCCTCTCCTCTGCATCTCGGGCTCCAGGCTGCGGAAACTGGAGGACATTGTTCTTGGTGACCGGAAACAGAGGGGTCTGATGGGCAAAGCTCACAGGCTCCAGGTTGTTTACATAGTCCTCCAATTCACTCAGGCTGACTCCCAACAGCCGGAAAGCCTGGCCAACATCATCCAGTGCTGGATCCGTCCGTCCATCTGACAGGGTGCACAAGTACCAACCACATGAACAACAAAGTCAGCATCGACTCCAGCTAATACGTTTATAATTAATAGAAGTAATAGTAAAGTTGCTTGTTTTTTCACAATGAAAATGGAGGATATGGTTATTTGTATTTGTGATTAACCAACAGCTGATCAAATATGTTTTACATTGGTTTAGTGGAGTTAATAGAAGTTTGATAATGATAAGACTCAGAGGTCCACAGTAGGGACAGTTACAAACTTACAGACAAAAGAAAAGAACTTGCCATGGTTACAGCGGCTACTTATATCATGTTAGTGCTTAAATCAACATAATTAGCTAATGTATTCACGACAGCCAACGACCACCGCTGCATTAATAAGTAAGCTTTTAGCTACTGTACTTTTTGACAACCCCTCTCAGCTCCACTACCAGGCCTCGCACCAAGGGGGCGCTGGTCCGAGAGCGGGACAGGAGTGTGGATAAAAACAACAAGCTCGTCTATATTCCGTCACTTCATTAAACACACCCACACACATAAGCGCGCATAAACTCACAGAGCTCAGAGTACCGATGACACCCCTTGGCCAGCTGCTGGATATATCGGTGCAAAACATCGGACAGCAGATCGCAGGCAGTGAGTTGAACCGCATCCCAGCCCAGCGCCTGGCAGATCTGCGCCACCGAAACACGCAGCAGCGAGCGGGCATAGCTCTCGCACATCTCGCCGACTCGTTACGGTCTTGTTCCGGTCAGTTGCTATTCCAAAACATGCTTCCGGTATTCATGGTACAACGGAACCCGCATTGGGTTCGTTAAATCTCGACGTATCAGTACAATTGCACATCTACTTTAGTAAATATATTGGCGCTTTTGCCAGGGCCGCCATCTTGACTTCATCGACAGACCCATCCCCAAAACGTCGAGTGGACATGCGCAGAACGTCTGCGTCGGCCCGCTTCACTCTCGTGTGATCGAGACGTTCATCGTTCGCCGTCTATGCGCAGTAACAGTCTTAGTTTGTTTTAGTTTTTTTCTAAGGAATGAAGTGTCGGCAGCTCCTTATCAAACATATGTACTATTATATACAAAGCAATTGAAATACAGCGAAAGTCAAGTCATTGTTTTTAAATTGCCATTTGCTTGCACTCACTGGGAAGAAGACGTTAGTCCTCCTCCATTTCTTCCGCAATGAATGTTGGGGAATTGTACCCCGAGAGGTCGGATGTGTGTCATCTGAACGCGGGCCTGTGAAGCCGTTGAGACTGTAAATGTGAACAAATAAAGATACATCAAATACAATTTTCTTGACGTATCATATTTCACCATCTTCTGCAAAATATACAACAGTGAACATCCACATTAATCGTTATGATTATCAACATTTAGTTCAAATTCATTTTGTGGTTCGCATTTCATTCCTATGCCTGCCATGTGCATTTGATTCGATAACTTAAAATGCCAAATATTAAAATAAGGCAATCGGTTTAATTAAATATGTAGGCCAGCCACTGTTCCCCGAATACATCCTGACTACACCAGCCCATAAATACATTTAGCTGCCACTTGCGTTGACGGCGAATGACCGGCAGATATAGTGCAGCCGTTTCAAAGTTTCGCAATCAACCTGCATTTCGTTTGAACTTTTTACTTATTTATTACTATTTTGACGTCAGTGGTGTCCCCCGTCAGAAGTAAGGTCAAATTCCTTAACATAACACTAACCCCCCTAACCATTTGTTCGTTATTTTCCGCCCACCCAAGTTAAATTGGTCCAAAAAAAAAGAGCCAGACAGTAGGCAAAAGGACAATGGTTTATTAACCGAATTAGACGAATGGTATAATTAAATAAAAATCACATCCATGTCACTCAAAGCCAGCTGTGATCACCCCACCCCCTTTTACCACAAGCTGTTTAAATAAAGATTTGATCTATGTATAGATTCCCCCCCAAAGCCTGATACCGGATCTGAAAAGGGAGCTCTACACCACCTAGGCTGTAGCTAGTCTGTAGCCAGCGTTGTGTGATATTACCCAATATCTGCATCTTTGGCATAGTAGCTTTGGCCCAGGCTCCAGCAGCATACAGGTTCTGGTCAGGAGGTGGTAGCAAAAGCCACATTTAACAATCCTGGGTGTAAACAATACTAATGAGAGAGCTCTATACACGGTACCAGAAGGCTGTGGAATGCAAAAATACAATTCTGGTTTATTAATCAATCATGGCAGATTATACAGAAATAACGAGCATGTCCCCTCAATTACATCACTAAAGTAGCTTAAGGATTCGGTTGAAAATAGAAATAGAAATGCAGCTGTTAAGTTATACAATTGATTTTTACAACTTTGTCATAAAACTATAAATCATACAAAAATGCAAATATACACATTCTCCCAGAAGCTTGTTCAAAAACACATTCAATTAATCTGTACAGGAAATAATTTACAAAGTATAAGAAACTAAATTAGCCAATTAGAAATATTTGTACTATGATAGTAAGTAGAAGTATTAACAGTGAGGTATTGTGGTGCAAGAGTAGTGTAAGAATGTTATTTCCATGTAGCATATCGCTATTACTATGTGCGTTTTAAATATTGGTACTTAGAGAAAATGTTTCACTTTCAATAACAGTCAGCAGAGAGTTAATATTCATTGTTAAAATTCCATGTCTTCCAAATGTGCTGTCCTCCGTCGTATCAGTTTTATCTGTTGAATGGAAAATAATGTTTGTTATTATATAATAGTTGGCAGCATAGTGTTTGACTCCCAGAAAGGTTCTAGGTTAAATCCCCAATTCTACAGTCTACCTGTAGGCATCCTTGAGCAAGATGCCTGCACCTTAATAAAATGCATCTAAAAAATTGTAACCTTGTTGCTTTGGATAAAGGTTTCCACTAAATGAATAAATGACAAAAGTAGTAGAAGCAGAAGAGCAGGTAAGGGTAACTGATCTTTGTGGTGATCAGGCACTGACTCAACTGTTTTACTAACATCCAATTCAACCCTTTTTAATGTTTAAAATGAATTTAACAAAGCACTAGTTCCAGTCGAGTTGGAAGTAGGCCTACTGTCTTTTTAAGTTACGGGACCAAAATAAAAGCAACATCGTGGGTGCAGAAGGCTGTGCATGCGTAATGTACAGTGTGGACTATAGGTTCAATGTTGATATGATTTATTCATTCATCATGCTAAAAAGGCAGAAAAAACTAAAACATTACAACCTCAACGCCATGGAGGTTGGTAAACTTTACATTCATTACACTTACCAGTTACAAAAACTGGGAAACGGGCTGTGATGTTGTGGACCTGCAGCTGTAGCAGACAGCTGAGATAGTTGGGATGTTCTCTGCACAATTGGTCACACTCGTGGTACGGCAGCACCTCCACTATTCCAGTTTCCTGGCAGCACTTCATCAAGTGCTTCTTCTCCGCTTCCTCGGCACTGAACCTGGTAAAGTTTGGAGGATTTACAAATCAGATCATGTCAAGGGTTCTCCTCATCTCCTAATATGCTCCTATTTGAATTTTTTCAAATGTGACTCTTAAAACAATCAGACTAATTTACGTATTTATCACGTATTTATTTTTGTTGTTGAGTACACAGACCCCTGCTCACTAGTATTACCCTGTGATGGCCATTAAATGTTAACAATCAATGATGAATTAACAATATTGAAGAAAATAAACGGAAAACTATATGTGCCAAATAGGGGAACAGAATAAATAAATAGATAAATGTTTTAAAGCATATGTTCACAGCCTACCTTGCATTTTCTTTTAGACGACGACTGTCTCTATAATGCAGTATCCACTTCCACTTCCCGTTTTTGCTCAGCTCTTGCAAAAAGTCCAACAATTTCTTCATTTTGCCTTCAAAGAGAATGTCAGGATTGTAATTTATATGGATATTTAAAATAGGACACAAAAGTAGAATGCAGTATTTAGAGGAGTATTCTTACAAAAGCCCAGGGCTTCCAGTGCAGTTCCTTCCAACATGATGAATCCTCCCTTCTTGAAGAGGTCCTGATGGGTGAGGTTCCCAATGTCATCTGGTTCGTCAATCCCAGCAAACAGCACATTTGCTGATTTCTTCAGCTCAAGCAAATGGGGGACCTACGAAAATAATATATACACAACAATTATTTTTTCATTAATTTACATTGTTACTAAAATATCCCACAGAACTGTAATATACTCTTTGCAGCAATGTCCTCATGTTTTACCAGCAGCTTTATTACCTTAACAATGTGCTCTGCGATATCTTCATTCCTTAGAATGATGAGTAGTAACGATGATGAGGAACTCTGCTCATTAAGGAAGAAGTGGGATGGTTGCACCTCAGTGTGGCCATCTGCTTCCAATAGGGTCTTCCAAAAACAGTGGAGAATACATTTGATAAACAAAACCTGTTTTCACTGTTAACTGGCTTGGTGGTAGTAGTATTTACACTGTGGCTAAAGCTATAAGTAAAAGTACATTAGAGTATCATGGGTCAAGAACAGACCATAAGTTACAAAAGTACTATTTTCATCTATATTAATATAGATGATTAATATATTAATATTTTTCAGCATACAGCAGGAATTTACAGTTTATATTTGCCAAAATACACACAACATACAAGTTATTAGTAAGATAAACCATTGACCGTTATGTCATGTGATTAGTACATTAGTACACGTTATATAAATATACAATACTGTCTGACATTTGACTATACTTCTTAAGACAGTTAAAGGTGTAATATAAACTATGACAAATATAGACATGGTTCATAAATTTAGTGTGCAATCAAAGTTTTAAAAAAGGCCTTACCTTTGTTTCCTCAAAGAAGGCATCATCTGATGTCATCAATATGTAGAACCTGAACTTAGTTTTAGAAGACTCCCTCATAACTAAATTCAGACCATGGTTCAAGCTGCCAAACATCTTGCTTCTCATTAGCCTGCTAGAGCCAGCATGGTTTCTCAATCCTCCATCCGTTTCTGTCTGGTGACTTTTTCCTGCACAGACGTTATCGATCATGGTGTGGTACGACCTGGCACATTCTGCCTCAACGTCAGACAGCAAAATGTTGGCCGCACTGTTTCTTCTAGAAGATAACTCATGACGATATGAGATCTTTTCTCCTGTAGTTTCCTCCATACCACTCTCTGGCACGTCTACGTCAATGGACAGGTCGAGGATGGATTGCGGCCCGTCAGAACTAGGGTAAGAATGCACGGACCCATGGTTGGGATTCTTGCCAGGACCCCTCTTACTGCCATTCAGAAGCTGTTTAATTTCTTCTGAGAAGATTAGAAACTCCTGTTCCATTGAAAATTGCGTGAGGTCAGAATCGATGCATGTTTCAGTGAGTTGCTCCAAAGACTTTGATACAGTTTTGGTAAACCTATAATTTGTATATTTGAAGGAGCTTGTGGAGCTTGAGGGCCCCATCTTAAGGATGTCTTCATCTGTCACCCCCTTGTGGTCATCTGAGTGAACCGAGGATGAGTGACCAAGTTTTTTCTCAACTGGACAGTCTTGGATTGGATCATGGAAGCTGGAGGAACTAAGATGTTCACCTTCATCTGACTGCGTGGAAACAATAGATGAGACAGTTCTGCTTGGTTTCAAAGTGCCCCTTTCTTCCAACTGATACAAGGCATCAATAGAATTTGGTTTATTCAAGACGCATTCACCAACACCATGTCCTGAAACCCTATTGGCCTTTGAAGAAATATCTTGCTCATTCTTATGTTGGTCATCTTTAGATGTGCGATTAGAAACGTCTGTCTGATTGTCCAATAGTTTAGTTTGATTATCATCAGAAGTATTTGAAATAGCCGGATTATCCATGTCAACAGCTTGACTGTCAGTCCTCAATGGCTTTATGACCACAACAGGACAAAGGCTGCATGGATGCGAGTCATCTCCCAATCTGCTCTGTACTGGTGCTTTACATATCTCCTGATCGTTGCGCATCTTCTTCAGGGGACAAGGAACAGGGAGTGAACAACCTTCTTCAGAATACGTTTTTCTTTTTACAGACGATTGTTTGGCAGGTGACATACCTACTTTAACATGACTTGTTTTATCATTTAAATTGTCCACATCCATAGATTTCCTGCAGAGGGTTGGGCTTTGATTCAGAGAGGGAGGGAGATCAGTGGTTTCATGCAGTCTGGATCTGGGAGTCTGGTTTTCTTCACAGAGATCTCTTCCAGGGCCTTGATCTCCAACCGTTTTCAATTCAGGCTCACCATGTACTTCTTTTCCCCACTGATGTGCAAGTGCTGAGTTTGTTCTGTGTTCTTTCTCAGGTGAGCTTTTGCAGACTTGATTAGAAATACTCTGCTCCAGAGAAGGAATGTATTCATATGGGGTTTCATCTATGGTTGGTGTGGGGCATCTCTCATTCAATTCACTTGCCTCTGAGCCCAATTTATGTTCAGAATTACTGTCCTCAAAAACTGAAAATACATTTTCTGCTATTTGGTTTTCTAGCGACATATGGTACACATTTATGTCCATTGCCATTTCTTTAGGTTCATTAGCCATTTCCAAAATATTCTCTTGGAAAGGTGGGACCTGTGGGCCAGCTTCCACTTCTTGTTTTGACTCGTCTTTTCCAACTAAGGGCAATTCACTTGGATCTTGGATCAATTTTGAAATCCCATCTTGGGGGGACTGGGCTTGGTGATGAGAAGCCGCTTTTGGAGCGAAAATATAAGCAGTTTCAACTTCATTCTCTATCAATTCATCATCCTGTTTTTGATGATCACAACTAACTACACTCACAAATGGCAGTACTTCAGCTTGGCTTTCACCTACAATACCACCCTGTGATGGTGTAAAATTGTTATCAGACTTGTTCTGTTCACTCACAATTTCAATGTTTGCTTCACCCATGGAGTCATTACTATCATGCTCCTCTGGTAATATCCTGTCCAATGCAATGTTCAAATTTTCTTCTGAAATGGTATCATCACCATCATCATCGTCACCACCACCACTGGAGGCGTTTGTATTTGCACATTGCGTCTGTAACATCTCATCACTGGATGCATCCTTTTTACCATCCCCTTCATCTGGTTGTCCAACAAGGGTTGCTTGGCAATAAACCACTGGACCATCCCCTTTTGTTGGTGTGGGGCATCTCTGGTCCACTTCACTGTCCTCTGAGCCCAATTTAGGTTTAGAATCACTGTCCTCAAAAACTGAAAGTACATTTTCCACTATCGGGTCTTTTTCACAGTTTTCTAGCAACGTACGGTACACATTCATGTTCATTGGCATTTCTTTGGGTTCATGAACTACTTCCACAGGATTGTCTTGTAAAGGTAGGACCTGTGGGCCAGCTTCCACTTCTTGTTTTGACTCGTCTTTTCCAACTAAGGGCATTTCACTTGGATCTTGGAACAATTTTGAAACCCCATCTTGAGGGGACTGGGCTTGGGGATGAGAAGCCGCTTTTGGAGCTAAAATATAAGCAATTTCAACTTTATTTTCTATAAATTCATCATCCTGTTTTTGATTATCACAACTAACTACACTCACATCTGGCAGTACTTCAGCTTGGCTTTCGCCTACAATACCATCCTGTGATGGTGTAGAATCGTTATCAAACTTGTTCTGATCACTCACAATTTCAATGTTTGCTTCATCCATGGAGTCATTATTATCACGTTCCTCTGGTAACGTCTTGTCCAATGCAATGTTCAAATTTTCTTCTGAAATGGCATCATTGCCATCATTATCATCAACACCACCACCACCACCAATGGAGGTGTTGGCATCTGCACATTGCATCTGTAACATCTCATCACTGGATGCATCCTTTTTACCATCCCCTTCATATGATTGTCCAACAAGGGTTACTTGGCAATAGACCACTGGACCATCCCCTTTTGTTGGTGTGGGGCATCTCTGGTCCACTTCACTGTCCTCTGGGCCCAATTTAGGTTTAGAAACACTGTCCTCAAAAACCGAAAGTACATTTTCCACCATCGGGACTTCATCATAGTTTTCTAGCGATGTACGGTACACATCTATGTTCATTGACATTTCCTTGGGTTCATGAACTATTTCCACAGGATTGTCTTGTAAAGGTAGGACCTGTGGGCCAGCTTCCACTTCATGTTTTGAATTGTCCTTTCCAACTAAGGGCATTTCACTTGGCTCTTGGAGCAATTTTGAAACCCCATCTTGGTGGGACTGGGCTTGGGGATGAGAAGCTGCTTTTGGAGCTAAAATATAAGCAGTTTCAACTTCATTTTCTATCAATTCATCATCCCGTTCTTGATGATCACAACTAACTACACTGACATCTGGCAGTACTTGGCTCTCACCTACAATATCATCCTGTAATGGTGTAGAATCGTTAGACATCTCCTGTTCCCCAAATATTTCACTTTTTGCATCATCCATGGATTCATTATCTTCATGCTCCCCTGGTAACGTCTTGTCCAATGCAATGTTTTCTTCAGAAATTGTATCATCATCAGCATCACCACCACCACCACCACCCGTGGAGGCATTGGAATTTGCACATTGCATCGGTAACATCTCGTCAGTGGATGCATCCTTTTTACCATCCTCAAATGGTTGTCTAACAGGTGATGATTGGCAAGAAACCCCTGGATCATCCCCTTTAATGGTCCCATGGCCATCACTGACTGATTTTGGTTTTAAAGAATTGTCTTCTTCCTTTGTAAAGTGACCCTGATCACTTGCTGATTGACAGTCTTCATCCTCATTCCCGTTTTCTTTGGAGCCATGTGGGAGTGTGATGGATGTAACATCCACAGACTGTGTCTCATTGTCTGGTAGGTTTTCATGAGGCACTGGTGATTTGTGCCCAGTTGTAGAATCCTCATTATCAATCAATGGTAAACATGAGTCTGCATCATTTCGATAATCTTCACATTTTGATTCATTACTGTCATACTCTTTAGTACCAACCAAGTAAGTACATGGAGTGTTTGGATCCTCATCTATGCCTTTCAGGATTTCACATGAGGCATCCATTTCTATTGGTGGCTCAACTGCCATTTCTGTATTTTGTAGATTCTCATTTCTTTCTCCCATTTCAGAAGTTTCTATGTTGGAGCCTTCTGGGTTTATGCTTGCCTTAGTCTCTACAACAAGCTGTGGCTGAATAATTATGTTTGCTATAACTTTGCATAAGGAGTCACATGTTCTATCCTCACTGAGGGAGTTTACAGCAGAATGTTCCAGGTTCGTGGCACTTTGTGGACTTGCATCCGTCCTCTCACTGGTGCTTTTGACAATGTCGTCATCGGTGCCATCGTTGTCATCATCAAACTCACTTGGCCGTAGCCTGTATACCTGTGGAAAAGAACAGATACATGTTTTAAGCATTTTTAATTGTTTAAAAAAAAAAAAACAGGCATTGGTTGTACTTGGTCATTAGATAGGTTTGGTGCCCAAGGCAATTTGAATGGCATATGAAAGGTCAAACCTGCAAGGCCTGATGTTTTGCTTGACATTGAGCTGGGCCTTCATCTTGTATTCCAGCCTCTCTGATAAATGCTTCAGGGGCTTCCTTGCCATGAGTCTCGTGACAAGATTCAGATACATCTTGCTTTTTAATTGACAGGTCTAAAACCGCTGATCCTTGGTTCAAGACAAGTCTGTCTTCTTGAGCTTCTGAATTCCCAATAGAAACAGTAGCAGTCTCGTGTTCACTTGGCAACACCATTCCATCAGACATTTCCAAGGAATCCTCCAAGTCTAGAGGACTTGAATGGATGAACCTTGGAGTTGAGTGGCTGTAGAAAAGGCCTATCCACATGTGGAAAATGTGTCGTGCTTCTTCACCATTGTCCTTTACAGCCAAATTCCATGATCTGTTTAAAGTGTGAAAATTAAGAAAAACATTTATGGATAAATACAAAATTCCAAATAAAACATAACAAATGTCTGTACTTTGTATATACGTTTGTTGCTCAAATATATAACAATCATAATCATCGAAAGTGATGCACATACCCATGCAAGCCCCTGCAAACAGTTTTCTCCACAGGGTGAGTAGTAAACTTGCTATCCAAGTCAAAGTCATAGTTTCCTTTCCACTTCCTTGTGACTTTGAGAAATCCATCCTTTTCAACAAAGATGCGAGAGCGCCTGAACCTTCTACTTGGCATTGCATCCTTCATGTGTTCGCTAGAAGCGTTGTGTTCACTTGTGCCTTCTGGAGGCACATTGCACAGTGCTGGCAGTCCCGGGTCCAATAAATTCTGGTAATTCTGTGGCATTCCTGCTGGAGAACTTGTTGTAGGCACTTGCGAGGTGGACGACGAGTAAGCATGTTCTATAGCTATCAAATCAATCACATCCTTGCCCCCCACAAGACCCTCTGGTGAGGGAGAATTAGAAGGAAGGCCAGGACTATCAGCAGGCTGCTTTAGGATGGAGGGAAGAACCGACTGGTCATCTGGTTTGGTGCCATCATTAAGCAGATTATCTACATCCGACCTTGGGTCAAGCTTCGTCTTGGGCAATGGGTCTAGCTGTGGCGGTACCTGGTTATTGACATTGCCCAGTGCCAAATCAGCAAGCAAACTTAGACCATTTGTGGATTGGCCAGTGGAACAAAACAGTTCCTTCCAATTCTTCTCAAATGAGTTGCTCTTAGCACCCACTTTGTTCTTGGGACTTTCAGTGGTGGAAGAAATGGGTGTATAAAAATCCTTCTCCCCTGCAAAGACAATGCAAAAAAAGCATTATACGTACTACAGTCAGCAATATGAAAGATTAAGTATTTAATTCTTATGTTATACAGTTGCGTAATCTATTAAAATGAATAACTAACTTACATTGTTTTTTCCTTTTTTGAAACAGGCTTTTCCCTTGAAGCCCTTCTTGGATTGGTGATGGCACCCTTTGTATGACCTGAGCAGATTTGACCACTGGAGGTATGAATTGGCCCTCTAGGCTCAATGGGAGCCGTTTCTCCAGTGTATCCGTGTTTTGGGTTTCCTGTATCTTATCTGGCACTTCTATAGGCATTAGGCCTAATGCCTGTGCAAAAGTTCTTAAAACCTCCTTGTTTCTTTCTCTGGAATCCTGGCAATCTGTATTTGACTCCGTCTCCATCTCTCTGTCCATATAAGATTTGCATTTCTTGAGTGAAGGTACAGTACTTAGCTGTGCATCACCTGGCAAAACTGAATCCCCCAAAGCCAGTTGTGTAGTTTTTCTCTTTCTCCTCGAAAACAATCTTTTTAGTTTACAGATCAAGTGTTCACTCTTGTTGATGTCATTCAGATGTGAGGAAATATCAGCTGTACTAGAGGGCACACCGTCAGAGGTGTCAGCTTCTGCAATGTTCACCATAGAATGGTCCCCAGATTCTGGAGTCCTAGTTGGTGAATCTCGATATCTTGAATTGTGTTGAGAACTGGATGTCTCAGAACAAGGAGAACCCACAACCTCTGTATTGTGACACTTGTCTCCTGCATTTACATTGTTTGTGGTATTCACGGTCAATCGTCCAGCTACAGGATCCTGATCCATCTTCTCCAGTTGACGAGCTTCTTCAGAGGTTTCAATTATTATCTTTTTAAAGCGCTGTTCTGTGGACTCATGCTCATTTTTCTGAAGCATGCTATTTAGGGAGCCATGTGGAAGCAGAGTTCTTCCACATCCAGTGATGATCGGCCTCAAGTCCCAGCGATCCGTCTTTCTTGTTAGAGAACAGGCATCCAATCCTGTTGATGTGACATTTTCCATTCTCCTCGGTTTGTTTTTCTTAATTGTATTTTCTTGCTGCTGCAGAGACCTTGGGACCTTCTTGTATTTGTATGTCAGTTTTCCACCTCTGCACTGAGACGTTGCTAATATCTTCCACTCAGTTTCGGGAGGATCACTGATCAATGTGGATTGTGAAGGCTCTCTTCCCTCATCCTGTTTCTCAGATGTAGAGGTTAGAGGTTCATCTGCTGGTGGACTTGACCTTTTCAAACGTTTTCTTTTACCCTTGGGGCGACCCCTGGGAAGTGTTTTTCTAGCAGTTGGATTATCTGATGGTTTCTTATCAACTGCATTTGTGGTTCTCTGTGTATTACGAAGTTGTCGTTCATAATGCTTTGTTGCCACCACAGCGTTGCTCTCACTCAGACATTTGTCCATGACTGTTGTGGTTCCCTCTGCAGAGGTAATGCTGACAACCAACTCAGCTGTGGGGTTGTGTGACAAAGGACAATTCAAAATGCTATTTGTCTCAGAGTCTTTGTTAGCACCATCCTTCTGCAAGTTGCTTGAAACATCACTTGCTGTGGATTCGCTCAACAGCTCTGGGCCTTTACTATAAATTGTCGTTGGTCCTTGTTCTAGAGGTGAAAGAAAAACATGGTCTTCATTTTCATCAATGACCTCGTTTTGCTGTATGTTTCCAGCTGCCAAAAGTTCTGTCACGCTGTACACGGGAAGCTGAAAAGAGACTGGGTAGCTGAGGTATGACCTCAGCCATTGCCATACCCGGTTAGTCCATTTTGGGGTGGAGCAAAGGGAAGTAAGAGACTCATCATAATCCTGTGAAAGTGGGTTGACGTCCTTTGATGGGGTTTCTGCTAGCCCAGAATTTATTAGTGCTGCATAGTTTTTAATTTGTTGCACAAATTGTCCACGCATGTCCTCACTTTGGCCTATGGAGCTTTTCTGCACTTCAATTTCTGCATAATTCAATGCTGGTAGAATATGAAGAATGTCCAAGGAAATCTGGGACTCTTCCAATTCTCCTTTAGTGTCTGTCATGAAACAAGAAATAAAGCTTTATCAATTAGCAATTTTACATCCAGAATTTTTTTATCTTCTCTTGCTAGTGGGGTGGGACCATAGACATATATACATAGAAGCTGCATTGACTGCTTCGGCCTGTTACTGCGATACATCACCGTTGCCGCCATATTGGAGAGGTCAAGACTGGCCTGTAAACATACAAGTAAACAGGGAGCTGTGGTTTTTCTGGATAAATAGCACTATAGCATTTCAATTTCTCAACCGATTTCAATGAGTCATATTTGATATATATATATAATGTCTATGGGCTGGCCTGGGAACGCCTTGGGATCCCCCCGGAGGAGCTGGACCAAGTGGCTGGGGAGAGGGAAGTCTGGGCCACCCTGCTGAAGCTGCTACCCCCGCGACCTGAAATGGCTGCCTAAACGCTGCAGGGGGGAGAGTTTGTAGTGTTTGTTGCCCTCGGTTTTCGCCTCGTTCCTCCTACTGACACAGAACTCACTTTCAACTTAATGAATCAGCCGTTCCTCATCCATTCTTTTCCAACGCGAGCGACAGGAAATAGAAACAGGGCATCCGACTTGCGGCCGGTCAGGACATTCAATAGAAAACAACGCAAAGTGATTTTGTAGCATCCAGTCACGACGCGGTGTGACGTATTACATGCGCGTCGGGTGAACTCAAGTCAACTGTTGAGGTGCTTTTTGTAGCTGTGCACATTTTAAACACACTTCAAACGGGTGATGTCGGCGTAAATGAGTTGCTATGTTGGACGTATTCGCCCCTGTGTAGCCTACTGTTGTGAGGCAGACATACCGTTGTTGTTTTATTCACCACTCTCTTGCCCTCGCCATCATAATCCACAAGGAACCCAAAGTGATTCCAACGCCAGACCTGCTGGATATTTGGAGGATCTTCTATTTCTGGTCTGGGAGCATTAGCCGTATCGCGAGTGAAAGTGTTTCTGGAGCTCATAGCAAGCGAGTGACTACTGTTTTTCCATAGGGGGG
>OMKN01080181.1:0-14319 GCA_900302345.1 Melanonus zugmayeri
TTTGCGATCAGAGTCATCAGACCTATTCATTTTCTACTATTCAATGTCTCTATTTCGTCCTTGTGTTTTAAAAAAATAATAGTCTTCTGCAGAAGGTCATGAAATCCACATTATATTATCCCGCATTATAATCAGTCATCTGTATATGTATATGTGTATATACAGTGTATCTCTCTCTATCTATCTATATCTATCTATCTATCTCTCTCTATCATCTCTCTATCTATCATCTCTCTATCTATCATCTCTCTCTATCTATCATCTCTTGGATGGGTACTGGCTCTAGCCAGTACCCATTAACTAAGCAGGGGCAGCTGCCCCTTAATTTTAAAGAACCATGTCTTATTGTGTCACACAGTTACATTCCAATGCAGTTATTAGTGGATGTCTAAATATCGAAATGAGAGAATGATGTATATTGAACAATAATCATAGGCATGATAATAATAGTCATGATAATAATAGTGCAACATATTTCCATTTTAATTCTCTCATGTGTCTTAGTCTAAACAAATGTCTATTTTTTATTTTCTGTATTATTTCTCACTACTCTGTATTATTTCTCACTAATATAATAATTGATAATTCATTTTCAAAAAACTGGACTGCAAAAGACTAACAGGATGTTATTGTCTTATCACATCTGGTTAGTCTCACTAGCATGTCTCATGGTAATGAGACATCGTAATCACATGATTGACCATAGGGAGCAGCTCACACCATTGGGGGTCTAAGCCTCAATGATCAGTTTTTCCATAGTTTGGCTTTCTGCTTTATCTGTTGTTCCGAGGGTTTAGCTTAGCAGATGGTGTCTAAAAGGGCCACATCTCCTAGTTTCCATGAAGACAGGTGTTCTGATTAAAAAGCAGGTCAAGTCAGCAGTAGGACTGGTTCATGTGTCTCGTTGGCTTGAATGTAGCTTAAATATCATTGTTGTTAACTAATATGTATTAACAAATCATTATTTAATCTCACCATCGTTTCCTGTCTGGGATTAATAAAATATATATGATCTTATCCCTAAAAACAATTAATTGCCTGGAGATAATCAAAGTAAATATCTAGCCTTTTGGGAAAAAAAGCTTTGATTTAAATCTAAGTTTCCTGTATGTAAGGGTTTGTATAAAACAAGTATTCTGGCTCACATTGGCCCATGCCTAACAGGACTCAGCACTTCACACAATCAGCTTTCCTAAATTAAATAATAATAGAGTAGAATAGAGAATAGAAAAGAAAGTCAAATTAAAATAGAAACGTCAAAATACTAAATGTGTGTATTACTATGAGGATATACCCATTACTACATCTAACAGGGGTATAATGAATCACACATTTTAAGTTAATTATGGTTTATAAACAAGGTCTTGGTGATTTGGATAACACTCTTCTTTTCACAACCACCAGAGCCGGCTGTGTTTCCGTCACAGGAAGCTCTCAGGCCCAATGATGTGGCCCCATCCATGGCAGACACACACTTCTCCTGCCGACATTGTTGTGACACCACTTAAGGCATCGGTGGCATAGCTCTGTTCATGATTTTAGAAAGGTCAGCCGAATTAAACTTGGAAATCTAACCCTGTGCCTTTGTCTCATGGAGGATCTGCTGCTGTACGCGATCTCGTTTCACTGGCAGAATACCAGCTGGGGCAGAGATGGAGAACGGTGGCTGCCGGCCATGCTGGCCATGCTGTCCATGCTGGCCATGAGAACTTTATTTATTTTAATGGCCAGTAAAATAAGTACAATAAATGCATGGTGCATTGAAATTAGGAAGTTGGTTGCCAAAACATGAATCATGGCTTTTGTTTAATCTATGAAATTTGAATCTTGAACCCTATACTGGTGTTTTACTCACTCCGTAGGGATGTTCAGTGAAACCTACTTCTCACAGTCCAATGCTCAACCCTGTTCACTTTGTCTAAAAGTATAAAATGTAATCGTACTCAACATTTGAAACTCAAAGTGGTAAACTTCTAAAAAGAAAAATAGATTTTTGGCTCCTTGAAGAACACCAATTAAATGTAAAATAATGATAGCCAACCCTCCCCCGTATTGACATGCTGCTCTTAGGCATGAGGACGCATAGATTCATATTTGTCCGCCAGTGGACTTCCTCCACTTACCACCCCATTATTTGCAAGAATCTGGGTCACATGGAACAAAAGATGTCATCCATTTCAAGGTGTTTGAAGTGTCACCATTTTTTCCGTTGTGTGTTTATTAATTTACTTTACAAAAGAGACATGAAAAAAATAAGGACATCAATACTGATTTTTCAATGTATTTTATAAGGTTGTTGAATATATAGCAGAGCTAGTATATGTGTGATGTACTTGATGTACTGTATCTATGATATTAGAGTATATCGACCTATATTATTTATTAGTGTCATATATTAACATTATTAATTGTATATCAGTATCATCTGGTCTAACTAATGAAGTCATACTATACTATACATTATAGCGTAGTATATTATAGTATAGTATCCATGTTGAATGGTGTGTTTTGTGTCCCTCCCAGGTGCTGGAGAAGTTTACCTCTCGTCTGATCCAGAACCGAGTGATGGGCCACAAGGACCTGCGCTCTCTCACCAAATACCAGCTCATCCTGGCCCGGGAGCAGTTCAGGAAGAACCCCCCACCACACATTAAGGTGACCCTAGCATCTTTGGATGGTACCTGTAGTTAGCCTTGTTATTGTGCAGTTCTATCTCATATGGTATTCTACAGTGTTGTCACTTAGACACAACACTAGGAAAAACAAACATTCAAGTAAGTTATATCAAATTAAGATTTAACATGCCTATGTTTTGCTTTTTTAAAATGCTTTGTCTGAGTAATCACCTTTTGCATTCCATATTTTGTAAATTATATATTAGTATCAGGAGGTCTAGATGTTTTTTTTCTCTCTTTGGAAAAAATGTAACGCCTTAACATGTAATCTGTTTTGCAGTTGTATCATACTGTGCATGACAAGGGTCTATTTCTTTTAATCGATAATCAATAACCAATGCTACAAATCTACATCCCACTATACATCACTATTACATTCAAGATAGTGGGCCTTTCCAATATCATGATATGCTGAAATAACCACTCCAAAACGCCGTCCAAGTACTTCTTCATCAGGATCGTTTCACCTCAGCTATCTCCCCTCCGCTGGTACTGAAGTCTGCTTGGCTCTCCATGTCTCTCTGCCGTCCCCCAGGGCCCACAGCAGGGTGTGATGGAGGGGGACTTCGCCCTGTCCATCAGCCTGTGCCACGGCTATGAGCTGCTGATGCAGATGGGCCTGCGCTCCCTCTTCTTCTTCATCCAGGGCATCATGGACGGCTCCAAAGGTAGGTCTCCCGCATCTAAAACAACAAACAACAAAACCCTTAATGATGCTTACTATTGCTATGTAGCAGAATTCAGATGCATGTCATCGAGGAGCAGATTGAGGTTGGGCGTCTTTCTTGTTTCGCTTGGCTTGTCCATTCCCCACTCACATCTACTGTATAATGTGTGTGTGTGTGTCTTTATTTGTGTGTGTGCGTGCGCGTGTGTTACCAGTGAGGGCACAAAATGAGTTGCAGAGAACTCCCGTCTTCATGGACCTTTACAAGGAAATGGAAGCTACATTTGTGACGTCTTCTGCTGGTAAGTGTTTTGCTTTCAATCTGTGGCCTTCATATATTTTATGCAGTCTCAGTGGACACTCTTATAGAATATAGACTAACCTTGTTTGAAGTAGTGTCTACGCATTGTGGATTTCATGACCTGCTGCAAAAGACTCATTTCCTGTTTTGTGTCTCATGGTAAAAACATTCAACCTGTTGCATATAACACACACATCTACCTTTTTGATATGACTTGTAGATCCTGATCAGCCGTTCATTTATAGTCATCCAAAGCTGCAGAAGCTAGAGGAGGTGGTGGTGCAGCACTTCAGACGGTGGGCTGAGAACTCCTCCAAAAAGACTGGTGAATCTGCTGTGACCAACCGCCATGACTTTAGTCTGAATCAATAGAGTGGCCTGTTATATATACACTTTAAAAAGTGGACGTTTTATGAGGAGATAGTAGCATAACATAGTTTTTGTTAAAATATTTATTTTATTATCATGCTTGTGGGTAGTTGTTTATTGCATTTCCTAATAAATTCAAATTCTTACTTAGACGGTCCCTTTGATATTCTCTGATAGCTGATATCTGTTCCAAAGTCAAAGTCCAACTTATTTAAATATGGAAACCTAAAGCATTTCTCTTGCTATAATGGGCGATATATTTTCTCTCTCTCTCTCTCTGTCTCTCTGTCTCTTTGTCTCTCTCTCTCTCTCCAGCGACCACGTTGAGTTCTGCAGAAGACGAAGCGAGCACCCGCGTCATGATCTTCTCGTCGTTCCGCGAGAGTGTGCAGGAGATCGCCACCATGCTGAACCGGCATGCCCCGCTGATCAGGGTCATGACCTTCATGGGCCAGGCCTCGGCAGGGAAGGGGGTCAAAGGATTTACCCAGAAGGAGCAGCTAGAGGTACATGGAGGAACAACAAGGAACCTTTATTAAAAGATCTATATGTAACAATGACAACAATGTTTATTTCATTTAATATTATTAGTTGTTTTTATTCATATTTTTTATTTATTCATTTTGCTGCCATTTCAAATCAATTGAAGATATGGGCATGGCAACAGATATCCCTAACACCTTTCATTCATTCAGGTTTTCTTTCTCTCTCTCTCTCTCTCTCTCTCTCTCATAGGTGGTGCGGCGTTTCCGCCAGGGGGGCTTCAACACGCTGGTGTCAACGTGCGTTGGGGAGGAGGGGCTGGACATCGGTGAGGTGGACCTCATCGTGTGCTTCGACGCCCAGAAGAGCCCCATTCGCCTGGTGCAGCGCATGGGGCGCACCGGGCGCAAACGGCAGGGACGCATCGTGGTCATCCTGGCCGAGGGCCGCGAGGAGAGGGTGAGCGCCTGTATTATGGGAGGATGTTGATGATGAAGCGTTTAATAATCATAATCATAAAATAAAAAAGAATAATAATACAACATAATATAATAATAATAATACATTTTATTCATATGTAGCGCTTTTCTAGACACTCAATTAGCAATGACAATAAACTAAAAGAGTAAAAAACAGAGTAAGACATGATGCATACAAGCATTGCAAATCCACTACATTTCAGTTCACTCCAGTTCACTTGTGTTCCTCCAACAAAGATGTCATTAAAACCTCTGATGTCTGAGCCGTGTCTCTCCAGCCCCCCGAACCCTCAGGGCAAAACGTGTGATGCCTTCTTTCCTCAACAGACCTACAACCAGAGCCAGACCAACAAGCGAAGCGTGTACAAGTCCATCGTTGGCAACCAGAACAGCTTCCACATGTACCCCAGCAGCCCTCGCATGCTGCCCGAGGGGGTGACCCCAACCCTGCACAAGATGCACATCACCACCGGTCAGTTCGACCGCGGGGACAGCGGTAGCGGCAGGCGGACCTCGGGCGGCCGGAGGTCCAGCTCCATGGTCCAGACCTCCCTCATCCACCCTCAGAACCTGGGTCAGCGCAATGAAACCCCTCACCCCTCCACCACTCTTGCATTTCAAAGTACACACCTGACACATAGGCTGGTTTTCTGGGTGCTTAAAGTAAAATGGGGGGACAAAGTTTGCCAAGTGGACGTACGTTTGTTCTGGTTTTCTGTGCAAATTTCACATTTGCGCAATTGACACACATTTGGCCAGAAAATGAAGAAAAAAAGAGAAAGTCCACTTTACCTGGATGTTTCTTGGACATGTGTGTGCGTGCGTGTGTCTTGATGCGTGTGTGTATGTTCCTTAATGCGTGTCTTGATGTGTGTGTGTGTTCCTTGATGTGTGTGTGTGTGTGTGTGTTTGTGTGCGTGCATTGTAGCGGTGTGTCAGGGCAGCGTGAAGGCGGATGGGTTCCTGAGCCCTGCAGAGTATTCTCTGTGGGCCTCCACCATGAGGCTGAGGGAGGACGAAGCTCAGCCAACCCTGAGACCATCGCACTTCCTGTCCCTGCCGTGCGATCACCCACCCACCGTGAGCTTCTTTTCTTTCCCCTGTCTGAATATTTCATCCCAAAGGATAGTGTCATGGTGTAATGTAGTGTAGTGTCGTTTTTAAACTCGCCTCCTCACCCTCGTGTTATTTGAAGACCCCCAAGGCGGCAGACTCCCTGAGTGGCCCTGGGGCCAGAGAGCTGTCCTTATGGGAGTGGAGGTACTGGCAGAACCGCGCCTTGCCCACCCACTGTGTGGACCACTCCACCCGCTGCCACCACTTCATCCAGGTGATGGAGCTCATAGACCGCCTCCGAGAGGAAAACACTGAGGTGAGACTACAACATCAGCAGTGGTCGTCTCATTCTTCAGAGAAGTGGGTTTATCTAAATAAATGGGGATACATGAAACCTATGAAAAATAGTCTCTTGGTAGCATACTGGCCTTCTCTGGCTTAAGACTACAATTATTGACTTAAGACTTCTTAGCCACTGCCAGGCAAAGGTCATGCAAAATTATTCTCTGCAAGAAATTATAACTGTTTACTACTATTTGGTCATTTAGCAGATGTTTTTATCCAAAGCGACTTAAAATTACCTTTTTATGTTAAGGATGTCATTAAGGAGCAGGTGTGGGGTTAGGCATCTTGCTCAGGGATGACTAGAGGTAGACCTGCTCCACAAGACAAAACCCTGCATAATCACACGCCGGGTTGGTATTTTTTTAACATTATACACCAGAGTACTTAGTTAGATAGGCAAGTAATACACTGCCCGTCCAAAACAAAAGTCGCACACTAATATTTCTGAAGACTGCAGTGCGGACATTGAGGTTTGAACCCAGAACCTTTCGGCTGGGAGTCAAACACACTAACCAGAGTAGGCGGAGTAACCATATACCGTCTCCTAGGTGCTAGAACTTACCGTTGGCATGACAACTAGAGCCAAGGTTCTTATATGTCCCCCTTTCAGATGGACATTGAGCGTAAAAAAAGAACACTAATATTTCTATTTAATATTTCGTTGGACCGCCTTTAGCTTTGAGTACGGCGCGCATTTGCCGTGGCATCATTTCGATAAGTTTCTGCAAACAGCCCCATTGAGAATCTTTGGGATGTGCTCCCATCATCAATACAAGATCTTGGTGGAAAATTAATGCAACTCTGGACGGAAATAAATGTTTTAAATTGTTACTTTTTAGGTTCCAAAACATTATATTCACAAGCTTATGTCTGGGGTCATGCAGTCGACTGGATACCATCCTCTTGTTGATTCAGGCCGTGCTCTTCTGAAGTGCATGCCAGAGCGTACTTGCTTGGCCTACATTTCCAGAGGCCCTCTATCCAACAGTTGAGTGCACGTCTGAAGTGCACAGTGGTGTGAAACCATTTTTTTACCCACACAAACCTCCATACAAGGTTACTGGCCCATTGGAGGTCATCTTCAATTGGCAACATTTTTTTTTCTCTCTACATATATTTTTATTGCTAAGCCTCTCTTTTCTGTTTCTCATTATGATAGAGAGACATAAGAGGGCAAGCAGGTCTCGTCACCTTGGTTATACAACCATTCTCGGTACTCTTACATAAAGCCAGGAAGCTGGAAATTAGGCCATGGCTATGATGACCTAGATCTCTAGTGGAGTACATTGGGTAGATGACTGAGTGCAATAAAGCTGAACAAATATATAGCATTTCCAATATGATTCATGATCTAACAACATATTTGTTAGACAAAACATTTGTCTAACAAAACCAGACAAATGTCTAATTTAACTAGATTATCTCTATTAGTTTTGGAAAAATCTTCGATGATAGAGGATAGAAAATGAGGACAAATTATTAAAAATGTTGCATCTGTATAGCAGTGTAGCCAAGTGCTTTACAATGTATGTCTTGCATTCACCCCAGCTCTTCCAGCTCTTCCACTTTGTGTCTTGAAATAAATGCCTTTTTAAAAGTTTTTTTTTTCTCTCTCTCTCTCTCTCTCTCTCTCTTTCTCTCTCTCTCTCTCTCTCGGCTGTGTTGTAAAGAAATTAGCATGAATAGTCAATGCAAGCACCTGCATTGGCTTTGTCAAAGGTTACCCTTTGATGGTATTCCCTTTAATTTCATCGCCGCCTCCACGCACTCTGGCTTTCCTTGTGTTCATTACGTATCCAGTCGGTTAGGCAGTTGGTTTCTGCTTCACATCCTGCTACCAGGGGGGTCCCCAGGTTCAGGGGGGGAAGCAGGGAGCCAGCAGATGCATCACCTCTATGTCACATGGATAGGCCTAATGGAAAGGGCAAGTGCTGGACGGTGTTTGTGTGTTGTGGGGAGTCTGATAGTGTGCTCAGTTAGTTCTGGTTTGACTTTGAGAATATTAGGAAGTGGCGCGCACAAATTCTAATGCCTAATTGCAATTTGCCATTTTACTAATTTAACTTTGCAGATACTTAGCCAAAGCGACTTACGGGTCATTAAGTAGCAGGTAGGGGTTAGGCATCTTGCTCAAGCATGTGGATATTGGGGATCAAACCCAGTGCCTATCGGATGGGACTCGGAACACCGCAGCCACTACACTATCCTGCCCCCTGACTCCTGTTGTTGTTTGATGCGTCAGTGTGTATATAGTTGTTTTAGTTATGTGCATATGCATCTGTGTGTTAATGTGTCTTGTGTAGGGAGAATGCAGTTATGAAAAGGAGCTTCTTCCTCACTTACGCAAGGCCGACATTGTTGGCCTCCTTAAGGACGGACAGGCGGACAAACCTGCCGAGAGATCCACGAAGAAGAGCACCAAGGCCTGCAGCACCAAGAGTAAAACCAAGAGCTCCAGCCGGTCTATGAGCAAACCGGAGAGTATCGGCGAGGAAAAGGAGAGGGAGCGGGACAATAGGGGAGGGATAAGGTCATTCCTGCCGTCGACCACCCTCAGGGACAAGCCTCTGGTGGAAAACGACCCAGCTTTCGTGGGCTTCAGAGATGAAGTCGAACAGTCGAACTATGATCCCGGCGCGACCCGAGGGACCAGTGACGACTGCGTCGTGGTACCCGAGGGCGACATCAGTTCAGAGAATCCTCCCTCGCCCCTCCAAGGTCTTGTGGGTGATTCACTACCCGCCACCGGTGGACCCAGTGACGATGACCCAGGTCTGGAGGAAGACATTGAGTTCCAGGCCATGTTTTACCTTCCCAAAGGGGTTCCCGCGGTGCCTTCCTCTCACAAATCCCTCCCAGAGCTGCAGATATCAGAGGGTCTGAGGGTTATCCTGGCCAACGTGGCCGAGCTGCTTTCCAGGTCTCCGCCCCCATTGCCCTTTGACTTTGACATAAAGGGGGACGTGTTTGACGTGGGATCACCTGACCCCCCGGCCGCGACGTCACTTCCTCCTTCCCCTGAATGGGTGGTGAACAAAGGAGAGGAGCGACATCAGCCCTTCATCCAGGTCAACTTTGACCTAGATGATGATGACGATGAGGATGATGATTTCATTGATTGTGGTGATGTCATGATGAAGGATGAGGACCCTTGCATCGTTTTGTATGATGTGGGAATAGAGGTAGGTGAACAGCAGCCACAGGCTCTCCCCGTTCCCAGCATCTCCAAGTCCATCTCCAATCCTCTGGAAGATGAGATTGAAAAAGCGGCCGACAGCCCGAGCTGGGACGAGGTCTTTGGGGATGAAATGGCTCATAATGAACCCCGCGATGAAGTGGCTATTAATTATGAACTGGCCGACGAGGATTTCAAACGGCACGTGGATGTTGGCAATGTCGCAAAGGGTACGGTGAGAAGGATTGAAGGTGACCTCGGAGGAGGGATGGGAGGGAATGGGAATGCCGATGGTGGGAAAATCCCAGGATCGTCGGTTGGTCTGGAGGAGCAGGAGGGCCCGCGTCAAGGGTCCGAGCGGCTTCATGTGACCGTCTTGGACGAGAGCATGGATCTGTTTGGCGATGACGAGGCATTTCTGCGGATGACTCTCCCAGAAATAAGCACACCGGAGGACGGTTCCGCGGCAGATGTATCGCCGGGGCCCCAACACATCACCAAAGGAACGAAACACACCACACCAAGCGCGGCACACACGCATGGCGCAGCGAGCGCACGTGTCACTGTAGACTTAACCGACGGTGTCAGGCGGCACACGTCTCCTTTGTACGGTACGAAGCCCGCAGTGACTCCAACCACCCACAGCCCCCAACACACACACACAGTTGTAAACATCGCACAACATGGTCATGAAAAGAAACTGCAAACCACGTCGGAAACATCCCGAGTCTCTCACACTGCTGCACCAATTGGACACGGAGCAGATGCGTTTATTTCAGATTTCAGGCTAGGCGGTATCGACAGTACTTCTACCACAGAAGAACAACCGAACCTAGATTCATTTGACGACTCCTGTGATTTGTTCCCGGTGAACTTTGAACTTGGATATTCTCTGGAGGACTCTGAGGAGGAAGCTGCAGAGGAGGGCGTGGCTCCCTTCTCCGCGGTGAACGCCTCACCCCCATGGAAAGAGCAGGAACCGGGCGTGGCATCCTCAGTGGTGCCCCTGCCAACTATCTCCACCCCTCTCCATGGCCTCCGCAGACCAGGCGGCACAGGATCCCATGAGCGCAGACTATCTACTCCCCTAACTCGGTCCGTTGGCGGCGGGGAGGGTGAGATCAGCCACATCCTCGCCTCACCTTTGACTTCTAAGGGTGGCGCTCTCCCATCCCCAATCACATCGGGGGCTCCGAGGTGGGGGCTCCCTCGTCCCTCGTCCTGTTCGCTGGGTGGTTTGAAGAGGAAACAGCAGGAGGAGGAGGGTCCCAGCAGTGAGGCCAAGAGGCCCAACGCAAGCTGGGCCAGGACACTGAGCAAGGAGGACAGCAGGAGACCCGGGTCTTTGTCCAGCCCGCCTGCTTATCCAGGTGGGTTTACCCGTACTAATGGTTCACAATCTCATGTTTGATGTTTACATGTGTCATTTCAACCCAGTTTCCCTTCATGAAGCCTCATTAAGCCTTCCTTGTGTCTGAAAAATAAGGATTTTAATGATCTGCATAGAAAACGTTGTTGTAGAGCATATAAATATGAATGAATGTCAAAGCACGTCGTTGACAAGACAAGCCAGTCAAGACCACTATTATACCTCCCTGTTCTCCTGCTCAGCTCTATCTGACAGCGAGGAGGAGGTTCAGATCCACAAGAGAAGACCTCAGGCCAAGGCTAACCCTTTGTCCTCACCAGACGAGGTGAGCCATTGCACCATCGGATAAAAGGCTGTTGCGTGTGCTTGACTTGTATACAATTGCTGTCACTCACTAACATGCAATTGGTAATAACTGCTTAGGAAGTAGGAACAAAGACATGATTCACTGTGAATTACTGTAGCAGACATTCACAGCGTACTGTGGATTTCAGATCCTGGTATAGGCATCTTGCTCAAGGACGCCTACAGTTAGACTGCAGTGCGGACATTGAGGTTTGAACCCAGAACCTTTCGGCTGGGAGTCAAACACACTAACCAGAGTAGGCGGAGTAACCATATACCGTCTCCTAGGTGCTAGAATTTACCGTTGGCATGGCAACTAGAGCCAAGGTTCTTATATGTCCTCCTTTCAGATGGACATTGAGTGTAAAAAAAAGAAGAAAACAAATGAGAAACATGTTATTATTATATAAATTGTGTGTATATGTTTACAATGTCTCTTGTGTCTCCATTGCTGCTAGTCCAAGATATTTAGCGATGTGGATTCTCCTGTTATAGTGAAGAGGAAAAAGGCAGCAGTGCTAAATATAGTAAGATTTTATATTATATTGTGTTGTGTTATGTATTTGTATTACATTTTATTATCTTTATTCAAATAATTGAATTGAATTGAATTAATATGGTATATCTGTATTCTATATGTCTACATAATATACATTCACATTGTTTGTGTGTATATGTTCAAATGTATCTTGTGTCTCTGTTTGCTCCTGCTAGTCCAAGACATTTAGCGATGTGGATTCTCCTGTTGTAGTGAAGAGGAAAAATGCTGCAGTGCTGAATATAGTAAGACTTCTCAAACCCTTATTGTTATGTTATTTTTATTATACCACGGCTTTATTCAATGCCTCTTATTCAAATCATGTAACGTCTACTGTCTGTTCAGTCCGATGAAATACCAGAGGGAGCCATGTCCGACGACGACTTTCAGGACGACTCGATGTTCTCAAGCAAGCCCCGCCCCTCGCAACCCGCCAGGCCGGGCCAACAGCAGGGGAAAGCGCAGGTCTCTGGAAACAACGGCAGCGTATCAGAGGCTTTGCTTGAGTCGTTTCATTACAGGGAAAGATACTGTGTGTATACCCCAGCCCCATTTTAGGTGGTTATGCGGTGTCATCATAGCTTTGGCGTGGTTGGCATGTTCATTCCTGTCAGTGAATCCCAACTGTCAAGATGAAAATGACAAAAGAAAATAATTTCATTAATTTAGTATTTTCTTTGTCATTATTGTCACTTCTGCTTACATGAAACATTACTTTTATTTTTGTATATATCTTTTATATTTTCCATGGTTGCCATGGTTCCTTTGTCAGAAGCCCAAGCGGGGAGGGGGGAGGCTCTTCCTGGATGAGGAGGCGGAGCTTTCGGACAACGAGAGGGAGGAGCTGTCATCTGACGAAGAGGACGGTGACGACCTCAACCAGTCTCTCGAAGGCTTTGTCGTGGACAACTCACACTTTTCCCAGGGGCTCAATGGTTAGTTAATTAGTTAATAGACTCCATTAGGTTTGAATGTAACAGCATTATATTTAGTGCTTACAGAATACTATGATTTTAGTTGTATTCGTAGAATGTTATTTAATTCCATGAGTAATGGGTAAGAACCCATACATTCACCATTCAATCCCTTTTGAATGTGTGAATAAGGCTTCAATGTGATTCAGCGATAGGGATGTAAAAGCATGTCAAATGTACCTAATGGGTAAACAAGCAGTGAAGCATACATTGCACGAAGGACACATCATGGCAGCTGTGTTTGTCTCTCCTAGATTCTGAGATGCACGGGATGTACCTGAAGTCTGTGAGAAGCCCCATGGCCCGGGGCCCCAAGTTCAAAATGGTCTACAAACCTTCCCACAACATGGACATTTTCTCCCAGGTGCTGAACAACCACTCAGTGATTTACCCTCATTTCTTCTGTGCGGCACCAAAAGAAGGGATCAGTATTTGTAATGCAACACCTCTCATTTGTTAAAAGCTTGTAAAGCCTCAACCATCTGGATTTTATCATAAGCTCAGCCCAAACATTTAACAAATTAGTGAAATCAGTGGAATTAATGCAGGGATGGTGCCGAAACATGGCAGGATTTTTCATTTCTGAACCTTTGCATTGTACAAAAACAAAAACAGACAGACTTCAGTCTAAATTCCACTTTGATTATTCACTATTGATTCATTTTGCAGACGCTTTTATCAAAGGCATCTTACAGTAACTTTTATTTTTAGAGGCATGTCATTAATGAGCAGGTAGGGGTCAGTCATCTTCAGTCTACAGGTAGACTGGAGACATTGGTTCGAACCCAGAACCAAACCCAACCACTAGACTATCCTGCTACCCCCTCCTGTCCTGATTCGTCTCACATCTTTGATTCTTTCCCCAGGTTCCGGAGATGGATGAGACATATGCAGAGGACAGCTTTGTGGTGGGCAGCGAGGAGGAGGAGGAGGAGGAGGAGGAAGGAGGCGATCATGATGAGGTTGTGGATCTCCTTCCAGAGGACTCGTATGTGGATGGGAGGAAGCAGTACTCCACCAGACGGCGGGCATTGCTACACCACATGAGGTCCAAGGCGGGCATTGCCGGGCACCAGGGGGCGGTGCCCCAGGGTGCTCCGCAGAAGACGGAGGTGAATAGCAAGCGCTCGCGCATCGTGCGCATTCAGGACTCCAGCGAAGAGGAGGAGAAGGAGGGGGGAGAGGTCGTTGTTGGTAAAGACAAAAGATACGACGCTGTTCTCTTCAGGCCACCGGCGGTACTACATGACTTGAAGCTGGACAAACCTCCACGACAACAAAATGCTTCCTCCTCCTCTGCCTCCTCCTCGAGCATAGCATCCAAGATCTCCTCCCTTAGCAGGAAGATGCCCCTACCTTCCAGTGAAGACCAGTTCAGAGAAAGGTATTTAGTCTGTTTTTACCCACCATGCCCCATACTCTCTAGACCAGGGGTCGGCAACCTATGGCTCGCGAGCCATATATGGCTCTTCTGGTGACGGCATATGGCTCGCGCACATTGGCAGCGCACAAGAAAATCTATGCAGCGTATAGCGGAGTAATG
>OMKN01080184.1:931-16799 GCA_900302345.1 Melanonus zugmayeri
TATCAGGTAGTATTTTCTATTAGAGCTCAAATCAGGGCCACTGGCTTAGTGGCCAACTCAAAATCCCATCTTCTCTGCTGGCCTGGCCTGGGTCCATGTGCTGTATTACAGACCTCCGACTCCTCTGCTCCGCTCACAGGAACACTCAGGGCCCACCGCCAGCCTTGATTGGCGGCTGAGCTTTGAGGAGAACACTTTAGGGTTCAACTTGTCATCTTAAGAGCTGCCCTGAAGCGCTTAACACAGATGTCTCCCGTTTACCGGAGACACACACGCACATGTGTACAGACAGCTTACTGAATACACACGCAGGTCACGGCAGACACACAAATACACAAACAAATCCCACCTTACTACAGACAAGAGAGACACACAAATAGACAAACAAATCACACCTTACTATAGACGTGACACAAACATACACACAAATCACAGCTTACTACAGAGAGAGACACACACACGCGGATAATAATCAAACTGTAAATCAACTGTAGTAAAAACAGTAGTAATCAAAAGCAAGTAAAAACCAAAACAAACCTCTTTAGTACCTGATCCTGCTCAAGTGGTAAAGACAGATGAAGCCAGAACATGTATTGAACCATATCATCTGCAGTCCCCCAGCATAGAGCACAGCCGGGCCAAAGCCAAAGCATCAATTTCAAATAGCCATTAGAGCTAATAAATTAGCTATTAAGGGTGTGAGAGGTGTGTATGAAAAGGAAAGTTCAACTATGGGACGGAAGGGGGGGTCTCTGCACCTCTGTGTAAAGCGCAGTTTGAAAACCCATTTCGGACTCGTGACGGCAGCAACCACCTGCAGTTGTCGGATAACCTGGCAGATGTTTTTTTTATTGAGGGTCTACACTGTCATAACGAAAACAGATCCGGCGGTTGTCCTATGAAAACTGGATCAGTTTTTTTCAATTTTTTTTATACCAGATGTCCCTTTCGTTGTGAGTGTGTTTGTGTGACAACTAATGACTACAGCGACTAATGGGTAAGCAGAACATCACTGTTACGATGATTAACTGGTTAATTTGTTTGTTGTAGCTGGAGGTATTTTAGACCCATCCTAATGAAGCTTTGGCTAGATCTGCTGTTTGGGTAAAGACAAAAAGTTGATTTGTTTAAAGGGACTACGGGTATGATTACATGCATAAATCGTAATAATGGCCAATATATGAATAGGTTGTAATTTAACTTAAAAAATGAGACCTTCCCCGACTCTCCATTGCGTAGAACAGCCTGTGGCCTGATTTATATTATATTTGAACCATGCCAAAGGAAGTGATGTCTAAGCATCATAGCTTAGCGGATAATAGCAAAAATGTCATTATTGTCTAAACGGAGACAATAACGGAGCTCGCACTCCAGTGCTCTGAATGCACAAGTTTGAGAAGGCTGCAGTTCACTTACCGGTCAAAGGGGCCAGTAATGAGAAGGAATTTCAGATTCTATACTATCTATCTATTCTATACTACTATCTCTGTACTGTTGTGAGCACATTTTGGTAGATTTCTTACTACCCAATACAAGGTGTCTTCGGCCATGACACCTGCATGGGCTGTGGGTTGGGATGATGAATCCCTCCCTTTAACATGAAGTCATTGGCCTGTGAAGCTCTCATGAATCAAGAACGCACCTCCCAGCTAAACCCACATACCATAATGCCTCCAAGGCTGCCTTCAGCACTCTACCAGGAACAGGACCGGGGTAATACAATCAGACACTCGCAAACATAAAATAAATGGACCCGATACACCACTAGGTTTTCTGGAATACCATAGTAGCAGACCTCCTATAGCCGCTACCAATGCTGCTCTGTAATCCTGTGCTCTATCTCCACACACCTGCTCCACGCTAGCATCTTCTTAGGCCAGAATAGGACCACAAATAGCCATGTGTAACATTACAGATATTGGCACTAGATAAAGATAGAAGTACTAGAACTATTATTACTTGGGTAGGAAAGTGTTGTGGCTATGGTGTTTCCTAGTCGAAAGGTACTGGTACTTCAACCCCAGTACCTTTCCGTATGGCTTGATTCCAATACTTGCCCGCGGCAGAGGCCTAAGCCTTATATTCTACTTAATGACATGTATCCAAAACTAACTACTACTACTAATAGTACTACCAATTCTAATAGTACCAGTAATAATAATGTGAGCAGGCTTCAAATTCTCGGCTGCCGTCATGTTAACACACCACCCAGTAGAAGGTAGGGGTTGCACGACTTCTGATTTTTTCAAGTCGACTAGTCGATCAATAAAGTCGACTATTCGTTGATGATATCATCACATACACATGCATGCAAAAAACACAGACAGAATGGGCTCCAAAAATGCCCGCATCAGCCGCTCTCTTTCCGCACTGAATCCGTTAAATATGCAATTCTGTTGCCATGGACTAAATTCTCGGCCACCACATTTGTGCCAAGTCCCGCCCTAGGTTTAGGTTGGAGAGTGATGATTGGTTAAGGTTAGGGTGAAATATCAGGATAAGTCAATCAGAGGCAGAGTAGGGGGGGACTTGGCGTAAATGCGGTGGGGAAAAAAATAATGCTGTGTGAAATCATGTGGTCAACGACTAGTCGATGTCTCCTGGTAGGCGTCGACTAGTCGACTTTTCTGTGCAAGCCCTAGTAGAAGGCCAAGTTAGTTTTAGTCTTGTTTCGGCGCCCCAGTGTGGGCAGCTCTGACACGTCATGTGGACACTGGCGCACATGGTATTCGTAAACATCTCCGCCCCCTGAAGAGTCATGCCCCCCTTACTCCACCGACGCGCCCCGCTGCTCCTGGCCCGAGGATGGAACCCTGGCTTTCTGGGCCCTGGCAGCTGCGGGACCTGTACCCTGATGTCAATCCTTGTCACAATGATCTGAGTTTCTCTGATTTCTGCTCTCGTAAAGCATTAGGTTTTCTCCATGTAAATGCTAGAAGCTTACTGCCTAAGATTGATCAGGTAAGAGTACTAGTTCACAGCTCCATTCGGGAGGTTTTAGTCATCACTGAATTTTGGTTGAAAAAGAATATCCCAGACTCTGATATTGGCATTGCTGGTTACAATGTGTTTAGGCAGGATAGATCATCTAAAGCTGGTGGAGTAGCGATATTCACGAAGGAACACCTTCAGTGCTCCATCGCCACTAGTAAATCTGTCCCCAAATAATTTGATCTACTTATCCTAAACATCAAGCTGGCGAATAACTCTACACTGACTGTCGCTGGCTGCTATCGCCCACTTTCTGCCCTACCGGCTCTCAGTGCCCTCTTGCACCCCACACTAAATCTGAGTTATGCTCAAACTGGGACATGCTCAACCCCCCTGCTCAGGTCCTAAAACAATGGGACTCTCTTAATCTTTCTCAGATTATCTCCATTCCTACACGGTATGACACCAAAAACCCAGAAAAGGCCACCCTCATTGATGTCATCCTCACAAATAACCCTGATAGGTAGCGACCACTGTCTTATTGGCTGCATTCGTAATACGTACAAGTCTATCCATGCTAAGACCTGCAGGTTTTTTGTGGTCAAATTTATTGAGGACTTCCAGCACAACATTCTCAGTAACTTCCTGCAGGCAGAAGCTGTAATGGGGGGCTGCGCTAGGGAGACTGGGGGGCAGGGTGTTGGTAGGGGGGTAAGGAGGCACTGTAGAGTCAAATAAGTTCCCACATTTAACAAAGTGATGATTAAAGCCAAGATTGATTACTTCCATAATCAATTTAATCTCTGTGGATCTAATCCAAGAACATTCTGGAAAACAGTGAAAGAGATGGAGAGTAAACCCTCATCCTCTCATCTGCCTAACTCTCTTGTTCGGGGATACTGTAGTCACCGGTAATGAGCGCATAGCTGAGCTCTTTAATCATCACTTTGTTAAATGTGAGAACTTATTTGACTCTACAGCGCCTCCTTACCCCCCTACCAACACCCTGCCCCCCAGTCTCCCTAGCGCAGCCCCCTATTACAGCTTCTGCCTGCAGGAAGTTACTGAGAATGTTGTGCTGGAAGTCCTCAATAAATTTGACCACAAAAAACCTGCAGGTCTTGATGAAGTTGTAGCCCCAATTGTTGCAGAACCGATCTCCCACCTATGTAACCTGTTCATACAGACAGTGGAGCTACCTTCTGCCTGGAAGGCAGCCTCAGTGCGACCCTTGTTCAAAGGGGCAAAGACATTGTTAAAATTGTGAACTTCATTAAAGGCAGGGCTCTTAATAGCCGGCTTTTCGAGGCCCTGTGTACTGAAATGGGAGCCGAGCACACACACTTACTATTTCATACAGATGTGAGATGGTTGTCGAAGGGCAGGGTAGTTACGCGAGTATACAAATTGAGGTATGAAATACACACTTTCCTCATTGAGAAACAGTCTCCGCTCGCAAATTTGTTTAGTGATGAGAAATGGCTTTTAACTCTGTCGTATCTTACTGACATTTTTTCGATTTCAAACAAACTTAATCTAAAGCTACAGGGAAGGGAAAATGATCCGTTCAGACACTGCAAATATCCATGATCCGTCATGTACGGATGCCACACAGGTGCCGCACCTCCTGCCACCCAGGTGCTCTCGACATTAACAATGACCTCCCACAACTGCTATGTCACCTGTCATCTGTCTCCGCTATTGTAGCGCATGTGGGAACCAATGACAGCAGCACTCAGCATGATTCCAAAACGCGAACAGCTTGAGCGTCTACTTTGTAATTCTAACATCGACTTTTTAGGTCCAACATAGACTTGGCTAACCTGCTCCTCACCTCCATTGAGCGATTTCATTAGGCAGAGGTCGGCCATAGATTCCATCTCTCAAACCACTAGGGCCATCGAGAATGGGGATTGTATGGTGCCTTTTAGGTGTACCTCTTTTAGCCAAAACGCCCTGTCTATTAAGGTATCGCATTAAGGAATAACTTACCACTCTATGTTCGAGAATGCTCTGGTTTTATTTCTTTTAAGAGCCATCTGAAGAGGTGACCAATAACAAATCAGACGTGTGACCACATTTAAATTACAACTTTTACCAATCTACTCTTTTGTACTTTGTTTTACCATATTGTATTGTGTTATATAATGTAATGTATTGTACAATGTTTGACGGGTTATAATGCCTATTGTACAAATGGCTGTGTATTGTACTGTTATTATATAGTGTTGTGTTTGCATTCAATTCAAGATAATGATGGCCTACAAGGCTGTCAATGGAACCGCCCCTACCTACCTCCAAGCGATGGTCACCGCATGCCCCAGCTCGAGCGCTCCGCTCAACTACCTCAGCTGGCTGGCTGGTACCGCCTTCGCTAAGAGGACGCAATGGTCACTCAGAGGACGCAATGGTCGCTCAGCTAAGTCACAACTCTTCTCTGTTCTGGCGCTGCAGTGGTGGAATGAGCTCCCTGCCACGGTCAGGACAGCAGAGTTGCTTACTAGCTTCCGCAAGAGGCTCAAGACACACTTGTTCAGAGTTCACCTTGACCCTGCATAGCCTCACTCTACCCCCCCCTCCCCCAAAAAAACCCTATGCACTTATGTTTGTTTGTCCTGCACTTAAATAGCACTTATCATATGATGTTCGTCTTGGCACTTAATTCATTCTTACATGGCATTGTATGCTTGTACGTCTTGGCACTTAAATAGCACTTAGCAAAACTTGTTCCATTGAGATCTCTGAAAACTTGTTCTATGGACATCCTTACTGTACTGACAGGGATGTTGTTGTTGCACTATTCTTCTGACAAATGTAAGTCGCTTTGGATAAAACTGTCTGCTAAATGCCCTAAAAGTAATTCAATTAAAAAATGTAAATGTAAAAATGTGTTATTATATAATGGGTTAGTTCTTTCTTGACCTGCCTAGGGACTACGGATGTAAATGAGCAGTTATGCTATAATCCGGCATGTTTACATGTGTATCCTGTGATACTAATGTCCATTAATATGCACTGTCCCTATTTCAAATAAACTAATAAATAAATACAACTAATATGGAAAATTTAAAGGAAGCACAAGAAGAAAAAAAATAGCGGGAAAGGAATATGAGAGGAGAGAGGTGTAGGGAAACCATGGGAGGCCGTGTGCTATAGGATGACTCAGACTGAGCTACTTGGCACGATACTCTGGGATTAGACAAACTGAGCAAGAGCAGCAGCGCTGCCAGAGGCGACGGGTGATCTTACAGCAAAACACCGTTTCTAACAAGGACGAGTGCATCTTCAGCACTATCTGCTGAAATGCTGAGGGATCAAATAGAAGGAGGGGGGGGAGTCTGTACTAGACTACAGATCACCTTTGAGAAGTGAATAATGTGATAACCTTTTTCACTTTTGCAATTACTCCAACACTTTGCATCAAGTGGGGTTAGGTTTTAGACATTTGATCAATTACTGGTTTGTTTACTTTTTTTGTAACTGCACATTGATGCCAATCGATGGAATCTAAAAATGAGCTATTTGAACAAATCTCTAGCGCCACCAATAGGTAAAAGGTACAAAACTCCACTTCATGCTATACTCTTGAACCTGGTCTCATATGATGCGTCTTCTTATGCTCTACAACATTGCAAATGGAACCATTTACTTCCACCCGAGTAGATTTTCCACCATTTAAAATGTTCTCAAAAACGTACTTTTACTATCTCCTCCTAGACAATGCGTACTATTTGAACAAGACCACCAACCGCAAGCGCATTACTCCGCTTGCGATTGTTGACGGGGGGGGAGTGCGCATTACTCCGCTATGCGCTGCATAGATCTTCTTGTGCGCTGAGAATGTGCGCGAGCAGTGCATAATATGACTATATTTACCGTAGTTTTTGACTTATTGGCATGATTTTGGTGATGATGCAGCTCTTTGTGGCCTACAAAGCTGCTATAAGATACAAGGACTTTCATCAATGTCATTTCCGCCATTTAGAATTTAAGGAAAAACATTTCGACCTACTCCTAAACCAATTTGTTCAAATAACATTAAACTTGCTTTGTTAGACTCTTTGGACTGCAATTAGTAAAAGCCAAAATCTAATTCCAATTTCCAAACAGTATGGCCGCCTGAGAAGTTGACTAAAGTCACGCAAGGAGAAAGTCTGTGCGTGTAAAATTAAAATTACTGTAACAGCAGTGGTGACATACAGAAGGAGAGCATTGGCGAGTCTTGTAATGCACCTGGGCATAATTAACCTTATGTTGGGAACAGTTTGTCAGGTTGTCTAACGTGAAAAACAATGGAAAACATCCAAAGCACCAAAGGCTCTTTTTTCAGTCTTTCCAACATTGAGACTTTGACTGAAACCCCTCTGAGCCAAATGATTCATCAGAGGGGAACGACATTGGTTTTGACTGGAAATTCAAACAATATTAACCTTTTCAGGATTAGTCAAAATGCCCTCAAGTGAGCCAGACTGTTAAACAGGAGCTTGTATTGAAATATCAAGAAGACAAGGAACGGGACTGAAAAATGTGGGGGGATAAAAAACAAAACTAAAAAGATTAATAGAACTGCAATTCCATAACTCAGAACACAGAATGAGTGACACCGGGTTCCAATGGATTTATTCATTTAATACCATGTTCAGGCTATTCTGGCAATCATATCTCAGCAGGCGCCTGCATGGTGCAATCGCATCTCTTTCGGGGGCATTTTCGCATTCCTTTGTCACCGAAACTGCTTACGTTTCATGCTCTGTTTAATAACTGTATCAACAGACGGAAATAATTTCTGTTGCGAGGAAACGTATCACAAATCAATTCAGGGGTAGCTGCCCATGTGTTTTCCTCTACCTGGGTATTAAAAAAAAAACCATAAAGGTGGGGCTGGCTTTTTGACGGCTGCGACATTGGTGCATCAGCCATTTCTCTAGCTCAATAAGAGATAATTCTCTCCGCTGTATAACCAAACCGGCCGACTGCAATCACACACTTGGCTGAAACGCAATAAAGGCTGAATCTCCAATGAGACACAGTGAAGGTGACCAAACTAAGGATAGATAAACACTGGGATTTATTCTGCTACCACACACACTAGTTAAATTGTTGATTTAAATTCTAGAAACACAATTTCCTTATTCCCATTGTAAGAAGTACCCCATCCTATCGGTACCCAATGTCTGAATGGAATGCATTTCTAACCACTTTCAAACAGTGACACACATAAACGGGCAATTAAGAGATTACTGGATCAAATGAGATTAGCTACGGTGAGTAATCCCGATAATGGTAAAAAAATACACCGAATGAAGAGCCACTTAGGAATTGTCAATCGCTTTCTGCAACGACTGGTCGCTCTTTCTCTCTCTGGATTGTTTGGGGGTGGAGGGTGATCTCAGAGGAAGGATGTCGAGGCATTTAATTGGCATCAACTTGCATCGCTCCACACTCACAAGCCAATCAACTCAGCTTTTTTAATTGCGGCATGTGTGAGTGAACCTCCTGGGCTGGTTGTTGCATAGACACTTCATCCATCATCGTGGTTGTGCTACATAAAGTTAGCCGCCCCATGCCCTTCCATTCCCATTTCAGTTATTAATCAACACATTCTGCGTCTCATTCTTGTGTCCTGGTCCAGGGGGTGTGGAGCAGTTGGATGCCATCGCTGTACAGATGTCCGTGTGCTCTTGAATATTACTCAATGTTAATTCATAGCGGCCATAAATCCATATGCCCACACGGGCCACCACGCTGTTGGGCATTGTACAAACCTTAAAACTCCAAGGGGGTGGGTGATTTAAATGGATAAATCTCGGCTCTGGAGGGTGGAAACAACAGGGGTTAACAGTTAATAACACTGATGAGAGTGGTGTGTGTGTGTGGTGGGGGGGGATTCAGGGCAGCAGGATGAGAGTGTATACAGGACAGGTCATGTAACACACCATCTGTTTAAACTTCTATTAACGTATAAAACCATATGCCCCCGACCAAAACTAATGCTTCTAATAATTAACAAAACGTACGGGGTACTAAATAAAACGGATGAGCAACAATATGTTTGGACTACACAACGACGAAGGGCACCATTTCTTTTTCAGGTTTAATGAAGTGTTTCAAGCCAGATTCATCCTCTCACCAAGGTGTAACGAGAGAGCGAGCGCGAGAGAAAGGGAAAAAGAAACGGCTGTGTCCCTCCGGTGGTTGGCAGCCATTTGTCACCAGCCAACCCGACTGGATTCTCTTGCAGTTAAGACGCTGCAGTGACTGATGGCCGATGTGACGACAGAACGAGAGACAAACTGTGACCAACACTTATCACTCACAGAGAGAAGGTGGAAGATGACGCACCCCGAGTCTGGCGTGGGCTTGTAAGGCTGCCACTAACGATTATTTATCTACAGATTATTTTATAGATTAAGCAATTAATCTAAACGATTCATTTTCATCCAAAAACGCATGCAATTCATTCAGATAGCTTTGTCTTTGACTGAGAGCAAGAGATAAAGGAGAAAAACAAATCCATCATTATTTAACATTAATACATAAGGTAAGATGCCATTCCCTACACAAAGAGATATGCTTAACATAATGGCAGAAAGGTATACATCCCAACAAGCCCAACGTGCACAAACCATCAAACAAACCATCAACGTAGAATAAGCCCAACGTAGAATAAGCCCAGATTCTAGCCTAAACATGTTCTAATCAACACTCGAGTGAGCAAACGAGTGATTATCACTTTAATAATGAGCTTATGTAGCAGCCACAATGGCAAAAGCTCTCCCTTCTAATAATAACACGCTGGTAATTTGTTTCATTCAACATAATAGACTACACTTATTAAGGGGCTGATCACACAGAAACGCGTCTTCTCTTCCGTTGACGAGCGGGGCTGCTCTGCGCCCAAAGCGTGCTGTACCATAAAACAATGGTAAAATGGGTGGCATGTTTTTAAAAAGGCTCTGTGATGGCACACAGTGTTTTTGCCTTTTCTGGTGGTCCACCTTCCAGAATAGCACCTGTATAGCACCTTTCTTTTCAGCTGTTTGTGCATGGCTGCTGTGAAATGACATTTTGCACAGCGAACAAACTGCCATTTTGTTACAGTGATATTGAAGTAACATGTGTTATAACAATTTGAATTGAACGAATTGCAGTTTAGAAAAGAAAAAAAATAGTGAGTCTGGAATTTTAGCCCGGAGTCACAAATAATGGGAGAAGTGGGATGAACAGCGGGGAATTTGTGGACAAAAAACAAAAACTGATTTTCCAATCCTGACACCAGTCCATTGCTTTTTATTGTCTAGTCATTCAGCCTTTTATCCATAGCAACATACAATGAAGTTATTTAGATGGAAGGTCATTAAGCAGCAGGTAGGCATTTCCAACATGAATGTTTAATCAAATCAAATGATCTATTCATGACAATGCAGATTGCTGTAGCAAATATTTTAAGGAGATCAACAAAGGTTAATTAATTATTCATTATTAATGTTCCAGGAATAAGTAATTTATTCTAATGAAGCCAATGCCAGACATACATACATGGCTTTTGGCATTTTAAGTGTGAATAGAAAACACTTAATTGTGATGCAGAACAGAATAGCATTATAGCCACTTAAAATGCAGTATATCATTCACCATAGTGGGCCACTGTACTGTACTGTTGGTTGCCTGGTTTGTAGGGCCAAGATAAAAGACTTCTGAATGTGGTTGTGTGAAATATATGGAATTAAAATGGCACAAAATAGGCCATAGAAGCCCGTGAGATATCTACCAACCCTTATGATGCACTTAGCAAGTCAATTGAGTCATTGAGCGCATGCATTTTGTGTGTGTGTGTGTGTGTAAGAGAACGAGGGAAGAAGATGAGAGTTGGGGAGGGTGCGCAGTGGCAATAAAGCAGATGTACTGTATGTTAACTGCCTGCATCATGTGTGTTGCATTATGTTGTTAGAGGGGGTTGTGTTGGGTTTTATGTTGAACCAGAATCAGAATCTACCCCAACAAACATGAATCACTCCTATTGATAAATCTTCATCAATGCGACCACCACTAGGATTTAAAACTAAAGGACTAAAAACTAAAATATACAGTATACAATAATTCACAAGCACTACATTTCTACCCTTGTATGTATTATGTGCATGTGCACGCGCACACATACACACACACACACACACTAGAAATAAAGGCATCGTATGAATTATACTCTGCAGGGTAAATGACCTCAACTAAATGAGCAGGAAAGGATTCCTATGGATGTGTTAATTGTCTGAGCCTGAATGTTCACAGGTGTTCAATTGTTAGATATCAGCAATATAGATATTGCTGATATCTATAAACTTTAAATGACCTACAATTAAACCGACCACTTCAATGTTTCAAGTGTAGCGATATCCTCATTACTTCAATGATAAATGGCGTAGGAAGCTGTGCAACTAAATCGAGTCTATTTTATCGGATGCACATTACAGGTTGGTTCACTGCAGAGGTCAGTCTAGTAACTCATAGGGATGCAAGATATACCAAAAAATTATAATCAAATACACGGTCCAAATCTTACAGAGTCCTCAAGTACTCCATTTGTAGGTGGTTTTTTTGTCTCTGCGATAGTTTCTACTAATTTACAGATCAAAAATCAGTTTTAATGTGTATTTTATACAGTCCATGACATCATCCATACCAGAGCTCGGCTGGTCACACAGTTTATAACCTGCTTTTTGCTGTTGTAGAGCTAGCAGGATACAATTGTAAACAGCGATGTTAATACGGCGGTCACACCATCTACTTAGCATTAATTATGATTAGCATCTAATTAAAATAGCTGCGCCTCTCCAAAGTGTAGATGGCATGACTGCAGTGATTTTAATGTTATATCCATTGCGGACATTTTTAAACGTGACTATTGTTTAGGGCAGGGCACTCTGTAATTCGCCGATTGTGTAGAAATATTGACAAATTGTGTCTATAGAGAGGAGTGCAGCTGCCCGACGGTTTCACTTGGAAGCCCCATCTCCTGGGCAAGTATACACCGCACATACTGGGGCTCATACTGGTGATCGTCTTTAGTGCACCGTGTCACATCTCTAATTCGGAGAGTGAATATCGAATATCTTTTCTAACTTAAAACACGACATTCAAACTGCATACGCTGCTACTGAGATGTGTGATTTTTTTTAATACACCACCACAGCAGCGCTATACTGCTATACATTTCAGTTTCAGTTTTGATGTCTGGACGTTCCTGGAGGGTGGTCATTATTGTAAAACTTTGTCGACTGCGTGGGGTACTTTACCTAATCAGGCCAGCTACCAAATGTTGGCAAACAAACCCATTGTATATAGCCTCTCAACAACAATGCATGCAATGATGAAAGCTTTTGACTATTTAATGAAATATCCTGATCCAAAAATTTTAAGATGTCAGAAAAATGACTACAAAATTATTTTCTATTACAATATTCTTGTAATAGAAAATGTGTTTTATGATTTGCTTGATGAGTACTCGTTTGCACCCCTAGTAACTCACTTGAAATCTTCTTTACCAGGCCAGGATGATTAACCATAACTGACTAACTATAAGTGACTAACCAACATACAGATTAAGCCTCTAGCAAACATATATAAGGAGAAGCCGAAATTATCGAGTCATTTAACACTTTTATCCAAAGCGGAAAAAACGTGAATTCAGATACGTGTCATTCTGGAGCAGGTAGGGGTTAGGGAATCTTGCTCAAGGACGCCTATAGGTCGTTGGGAGTTTCAGCTGGGAGTCAGACACCTTAAGCACTAGACTTGCCCATTGGATAGACGATGGAAAAATTTGATGAATTACAGGGAAAACGTTCATTTCAGTTCATTTCCACCAAATAGATTCTGGTGATGGCCAATGGCCCACCGGCAGCAGTAGCGTTGGACTGCACTGGACTGCTGGCTCGTCCTCAGTATGAGACAGCTCTGCATCAAACACCTGCCTAACAGGGCCTTTCAGGAGCCCAGCAAGCAAGTGTGACTACAACTCCCAGGACATCACACACACACACACACACATAATGAATAAACAATGCCGTCGCCTGAGTGGACATGGCTTGTGCGCGTCCAAAGTCAGAGGGAGAATATCTGAGGAAGTTGATGGGACGTCCAGTGAAGCCTGGCTGGCTTGAGGCGGAGTGGGAGGCAGGTCAGTGTGTCTGCTGGCTGGCTGGCCAGAGCAATGCACCAAGGAGGTGTATTCTGACACCACCTGACACATTCTTGGGACGTGCATGAACTGCCGCTACGACAACACAAACCATAGAGGGAGAAGTAGTACGAGGGTAGAGAAGCCTCTCTGGTAATAGGTAATCATAGGAGCAGTCCTGAGTAGAACAATAATAGCGTAAAAAGGCCAAGATAAATACAATATTTTAAAATTACCGATGTACAGGGTAATGGCAATTGATTACAGATAGACAGAACGGGTACGTTTTCTTCAGTGGATGGATTTGTTGCAGAAGAGTATTACTTTGAAGGGACTGCACTTGAAAAAAGTAATTTACTCCACCCCAGAGGAAAGCCTTAATGCTGAAGTACATTATCTGTAGTCAATACACAATCAGGCTGTAGCTCGCAAGGTACAATGAGTTAAGGCATGGATGATACTCAATGTGCATTTGGTAAATAACCAATTTCCACTTGTACACTCTTCACATAGATCTTCATGGGGATATGAAAACAAGAAATGTATTGAAAACAAGCATTGCGTTTAAGTTAACCACAACCCATCTCACCCCATCTCCCCCTATGACCCTATTGGACTGCATTTCATACAGGGGAAAGAAAGACATACAACTCGATTACGCACACTGCAATTACATTCCGACCTTGGCTGCTGGTTGGATGCAAAGTCCCGCTCGACTGCAAGACCCTTGGCAAACACAGCCATCAAAAGGAATTATTCCCTTGTAGAGGAACATTCAGTTTTTTGGTTTTAATCGCATTCCATTTACAACCTTAAATAAATGAGAACCGAATAAACATCTTTTAAATTAATTGCCAAATCAGTCTCTGGAGTCGCGATGAGCAAACACAATCATCAACTCAAACATGGAAAAGTGGCTGCATCCATGCCATTGCCAGAGTGGTTTGTTAACACAAACTTCCTGATCAAAAAGAGGGCGCTGGCGTGCAGAGTGATTTGGCTGGCCGTTTGGTGGTTCCACTCGCATGGCTTTAATGGGCTTACAGAGAACTGTATTTTTCGGTCCAATGGCTTCAGTTCAACAGAAGCCTGCGTGCTAGCCTGTATAAGTCAGCTTTAGCTACAGGTATATTGCTGTCACAGTTGACTTTCAAAGGGCTTTAAAAAGTCCCCAATAGCTGGGTCATTTGTCAAGGAACTCCAGACCATGACGACCTGATGGGCAAGAAAGCTTGCTTAAACAAGGGGGGGGGAAACACCCATAGAGATCTAGGTCTTCGAACAGTCAAATGTTGTTTTATATCTTCATTTAAAAGGGGCAGTCCACCGATTTAACACATTGAGGCTCCAACTGAGGTAGTGGGAAAGAGTTTTGAAATAATTTTGTGCAACTTTCCAATATAATCTGTGTAATTAGATTGAGTTTACAATAGGTGCCACCAATGACATGTTTTGCATCACTATTGTATGTTATGTCCTCGGTTGGCGGAAGGAAGAGTATTTTGACTACAAGCTGTTTTTTCAATAAATAAATAAATAAAATGCCAGCAGCATTTGCAAAAACTGCCCGAGCATTTTGCAGCCCAGGCACTGCCTGCGAACTAACAGCAAACTAACGAGAGAGCCAACATGGCGAGTGCACCAAGGACTCCTATTGAGAGACACTCTCTGGTGCACACCTAACCCTGTTGCCTCATTTAGTTCGCTGTTTGTACATCCTACATCCGGAACTGCAACCTACCTGGAGTCTCAAGAAGTACAAGGTGTCAAGTGCTCAGAGACATGGCCAAGGTAAAGAAGGCTGAAACACGACCACCACTAAATAAGACTCACAAGTTGAAACGTCAAAATTGGGCCAAGAAATACCTGAAGACAGATTTTTCAAAGGTTTTATGGACAGATTAAATGAGAGTGAGTCTTGAGGGACCAGATGGATGGGCCTGTGGCTGGAACACTAATGGACACAGGGCACCACTTCGAGTCAGGCACCAGCAAGGTGGAGGAGGGGTACTGGTATGGGCTGCTATCATTAAGGATGAGCTAGTTGGACTGTTTGCTTGGCTGCTTGGCTAGCCAGAAAAGGCCTCAAAGATGACCGATTAATGACCTGGCCCCCTTCCTCACCTGACTTAAATCCTATTGAGAACTTGTGGGCCCTTCTCAAACGTGAGATTTACAGTCAGGGAAGACAATGCACCTCTTTGAACAGCACCTGGCAGGCTGTGGTTGATGCTTCAGCGAAAGTTGATCGTGAACAGATCAAGACACTGACAAACTCCATGGATGGAAGGCTCATGGCAATTATTGAAAAGAAAGGTGGCTATATTGGTCACTGAATATCTTTGAAAGGCCAAAAATATTATTTGTCATTTTGTGTTATCTTTATTTTTATCTGATGTATTACACTTACTCTAAAAATTGAGAATCAACAAGTGACAATCAACAAGTTATTTTTGGAATTCAGTTGCCTAATAATTGTGCACACTAATATTTGCCTAATAATTGTGCACACTTATATATTCCCCTGAGAAAGACAAAATAAATGTGTTATGTAGTGGTGATCTGCCACATCATTTATTTTCTTGTGCTATAGTGGCAATCACAAGACTACACTACTACACACTTCGGCAGTATAAACTAGCCTAGTCAACAGAAGCTAACAAAATACTACAAATCCACCGTTGGAGACAGCATCCACAGTACCGAACTCAGTTAGCACCAAGTGATGTCACTCGCTATAGTTTTCAAGGCCATAGTTTT
>OMKN01080192.1:23321-33360 GCA_900302345.1 Melanonus zugmayeri
GCACGTTGCAGTCGGTGTAGTCCAGGGGTATATGTTTCAGCCGTGTGATTCATCGGAGGATGAGGCAGAAGACAAGCCTCAAAACAATTAATCTAAAGTGGTCACTGAATGGTGAGTTACAAAATGCTTTGCTATCTGGACGAACTGAGCCGAGTCGCCTCAGGGCGCGTCTTGACGGCCAGGAGCTCCCCCCGTCCCCCCGGGAGCCTCACTGGGCACCGTCTCCCGGGTGCGGGCGAGCGAGTGACGGGACGTCACTCGTTTGCCTCAGGGAAAAGCTTGGGGGTTTGAGAAGAAGAACCCCCAAGCTTTTCCCTGAGGCAAACACCGTGAATAAATAAATCACACAATCCAAATAAAAGTTGATACAATAAAAAAATGTACTAATAAAAAGAGAATTTCTGAGCCAGATTAAAAGGTATGTTTTCAGTGAACAAGGAACATAACAACAATTCAGTATGGTCTGCACAGGGATCGAACCCACAACCTTGGCATTATTAACACCATGCTCCAACCAACTGAGCTAAGCGGCTACTTTGCTCACCATCAAGCAGATCAGTAGCGGAGGAAAAGAAACAAACCAGGATTCCCTTGGTAGCAGCGAGTGAAGAGGGAAACGCCCAGCGGCTCCAATTGGTTCTAGGTATTTATTTAATAATAAATACCTAGAATAATCCCGCCCAATTTAAACCCAACACCAGGAACGAGTAAAAAGTGTCCGGACACTTTAAGATTTGAGACTTGACTTGGACTTGTGCCCAAAAGACTTGCCTTGACTTGGCAAGTCAAGGCACAAAGACATAAAACCAGCTCTGGCAGATAGTCAAAATGGCTCGACATTGCATCCAAAATATCAATAATAGTAGGTATAGTGCGAAGGTCGACTCCATTGTATTGGATTGCGATTGGCATGCTTTTCTACACTGGAGCAACAACATAAACAGATATTGCGTAGTTGATGCAAGTGCACTTGCAGACTGTTTATATTTATTATATTGTGTATGATGACTGAATAAAAAATACGGCTACTACTACTATGACTATTTATTATAATATCACTAGGACTACTTATTATATATATATATATATTTTATACACATATTTTATTATATATATATATATTTTAGTGGATTGCTGCCAAAATACGTTTTGTTGTGTTTTACTATGCAATGACAATGTAATCTAATCTAATCTAAGATGGATGTGTGGAAAGCCTTTGACCACTGACTCATGGGATGAGGAGAAGATGGAAGAGGCTATTTCACTGATTTCCCCAATGCTGAAATCCAGAAGAAATGGAGCTGCATCTGAATCAGCTAGTCAGGATCACATATCAAAGTGGTTTGGGGTATATCCGCAAGATGAGGAGTAGCGAAAATTGCTGGAGGCAAATGTGTCCAAATGCATGGGTTGGTTCAACAGTACTGCTGCGTCTAGGAAACGTAGCCAAGCTGATGTCCCATATTTTATTTAAGTGTTAAGGAGCATTATGTTGAAGGGGCAACATAGACATAGACATTGTTGAAATACCTTATCGGTCTGCATTTTCTTCCCACTGCAACTTTCCCTGCATCTCCTGAACTTTGCATGTCCATTAGTTCCTGATAGGGGTGCACTTTGAGCCAACCAAGATGCATGCTGGGACACGGTTCTAGATTAAATTTGAGGGTAAAAATGTTGTCAAAGTCGTGACAACCATTACATGAATTGGAATACCCTTCAAGGTAGCAGCAAGGGTTTTCCCCAAAGGGACAGTGTTAGCAAATCGGCAAGGTCTTGTATTTTAGGCAATCAAAATAAGAGTTAATGAGATCTTTTAACAGTGCACCTTTAACAAGGGATCGAACCCAGTCTAGAAAATTATGTTTTGGGCTCTGCTTTATCTCCAATGTATTTTCTTTCTTTCTCCATTTTCTCACGGTATCCTTGTCAGCCGCGCCCCCGTTCGTGTAAACCTTGTTTCTGTCTGCTCTTCTGTCGGGACCCAGGAAAGCAATTAATTGCAGACAAGAAGCAGGATTCAGTCAACAGACCATACTGGTGTAAACCATGCCGACCTAACTGTACAGTAACTGACATTTCAACCGGCATAGCATTTTTTGATTAACTTATTGGCAAGATATCATCACATTTGTGCTCTTCACTTTGGCGGCCATTGTTGAAATGAAAATCAAAATGCATTCTGGGATACTTTTTATGCCCCTACCTCCGGAGACAGCATCTGTATTTACTCTGTTCTTAGGACCATCTGGAGGAAAAAAACGCCAAACCGGGAAACGGGAAAAACGGAGGGGTAGTGCGAAATGGTCGGGGGTAGGGGGTGTATTGGGACACGCCTACACATATACACACACACACACAAAGTCCATTTCTATACAAAAACAAACCTAAAAATACATGCCGAAAATGGTTTTCTCTCTCTCTCTCTCTCTCTCTCTCTCTCTCGCTTGCTCGTACTGAAAGATGTAATCAACACTAATGGGATTCAGCTGTTGGTCGGTCTAATTACCTGGAATGTAGACGGATGGTCTGGAAGATGCACGCACACATATATGCACACACGCACGCACACACACACAGGCATATACACACACACGCACACGCGCACACACGCACGCGCACACACAGTGGAGTCACCTCCATTGACATGACTCATGCACCTGTCACAGTGTGCATGTATGTATGTGAGTGAGTGTGTGCATGCGCTTTTTTATTCCATCGTTTAACAATCTTTAATCAATAGCCTGGCATCGTAAAACAAAAATGTTGTGTTAAGAGAACAGGGAACCGAGGCAAAGGAATACAGAGTGAGATTATTTTGGACATATCTGTTAAATGCTTGACAAATTGGGCCCAGTGTTGCTCTATGCCTGTGTCAGCCTGTCTGTGTCTGTGTGTGTGTGTGTGTGTGTCAGGGACTCTGGCTCAAGAGAGAGAGCAGGCAGAAGGGAACTCCTTTCTCAAAATGATTAATGGCGTTCAGAACATGGGCGAGAGTTGTCTTTGGCTTCCCCTACAGGTACACACCCTGTATGACGCCTCCCATAAAGAAACAGTGTGAGTGTGTGCGTGCGTGTGTGTCTATATGTACGTTTGTGTGTGTGTGTGTGTGTGCGTCTTTGAAGACACATCATCCCAGGGAGGACTAATAAAAATGGCTGCTCTTCAGTCAAATCCTGAGAGACTCATTAACGATGGCAGATATACACACACACACACACATACACACACCAGGGTGTAACACTAGGATGTGATGAGAGAGGAAGAAGGGATGGCTGGCTGGGAAATTAAAGAGATAAAGAGGGCAGTGGGAGAGGGGGGCGAGCAGGAGAGATTGACTCATCATGTAGAGGTGCAGAGTTTGTGTGTAACGTTACAGAAAAGAGTGCCGTGCCTTCATGCCTGCTGGGAGGAAAACAAAGACGAGCCACCATTCAGTCACTTTTCATACCACGGCGAAACATCACCGATTGTGGAAAAGTCAGCAGAAATAATATTTTTTTATTTTTTCAGAATGGGAGTGAACTGGAGTACTACAGAAATATGGAGATGCCTATTCAATTGAGGTCGAAGGGAGTGTGCAAGATAATCCATCTGTCTGGTGTTTTAAATGTGGCACTGCTCATTTTACTGGCTATACAGGGAACAGCTATTTTAGCACATTTTAGTGTTATATATGCTGTGTGTGTGTGTGTGTGTGTGTGTCTGTGTGTGTCTATCTTTATCTTTGAGACACTGGGTGGGGTAGGGAGTATAGATTTCAGCTTAGCACTGAAAACAGTTAAAGGATAACTTTGGGATTGTTCAACCTAGACCCCATTAAAGCAGACAACAATTTTTGAAATTGGTCGTCAGCTGAGAAATGTCTGTAATATAAACCCTTTGGGGCAATTGCGCCCGTCAATATGTCTTCTAAAAGTGCTTGTTTTTGCTACTGACAGGCTTAGACTCAAAGTGTCTGACAACATTATAGAAAGGATCCCTACAGAGAAATACAACTTTTTCTTTACCTTTCGCTTGATCCGGTCTGTTTGTTATTGTGTCTAACAAAGTCTCTCTCAAGGAGAAGTCTCGCGAGCCTCATCCACATTGTCGAAATCAGCTACATATTCAGCCATGACTTTGAAAATCTTTTAGATAACACTAAGCTATGCTTTCTGTAGTTCAACACAACAAACTCTTGCCAGCACTCCAACCCTCACTCACGTTTCCACCGTTATCTTCCTGCAACAACTCAATCTCTTGCAAGATTTCAGAGCGAGACTTCTCCTTGAGCGATACTTGGTTAGACACAATAACAAACAGACTGGATCAAGCGAAAGGTAAAGAAAAAGTTGTATTTCTCTGTAGGGATCCTTTCCATAATGTTGTCAAACACTTATAATAACAGTCTGAGCATGTCAGTTGCAAAAACAAGCCCTTTTTGAGGATGTACATTGATGGGTGCAATTGCCCCAAAGAGTTTATATTACAGACGTTTTGTGGGTGATAGCCGAAGCACTCTTGCTCAATATAAAAAAAATTGTTGTCCACATTATTCACTTAGACCCAAAATGATGCGAAAATGGGTCCAGGTTGAAAAATCCCAAAGTTATCCTTTAAGTTACCACTGGCCGATAGCAAACAGTAAAAAAAGCTTCTGAAGATGATGGGGAACAGCATGATGAATTGTAGGTAATATTTTCTCATTAAACACATGAGACTTTGTTTATGAGACAGGCTGATTCAACAGTGTCACTATCTCGGAACTAAAAGACTACCATTCTTTTTTTTTCTCTCTTATTCTCCCGCTGTACGTCCAAATGCCAATTCATGAATATCAATGAGGAAACACTTCTGTGTCCGATAAGGAATGAGAAATGAATACAAGTTTTAAGACAAACTTATTGAATGGGCTTTTTCAGTTTCCATTTTTTTCCCTCAAATGTGATTGTTTGAGGAACATATAATTGATAATTGAAATAAAAATATGAACCACAGATGGAGAAAATGAAGTACGCTGAAGTACGCTCAAGAAATTCAATCAATTCAGTTCAAAAATACATTCATGGCAGTCTGTTATATATTGTGTTTCCATGGGCTGTAAGAGTGCGTAAGTACGTGCTATTCAGTCTTTGTAGAGCGGCTGTCCTATCTGACATCAGAACATCCATGATTCCTTCCCGGCCTCCACTGACTGACTTCCTCTTCCCACCGATGGACCAATAATAACACCACAATGCACTAGATTGGGCAGTATCACCAACCAATGATACAAATAATAATACAAATAATAATACAAATAATAATAATAATAATAAAATGTGAAAAGTAAGACAAGCTGTATGATCCAAGGACATGCAACCCCAGTGACCTGCTGTTGTGAAAGATTACACTAGCACAGTCCAAACTGGCCACTACATGCTGAATAGAAAATGTATGTGTCCTCCAACGACCAGCTGCCCTCCACAGCACTGTCCTGCAGGAAGACGATTAGCTGTTCACAGTTTACAAAAATAAAATAGAAAATAATAAAAACGCTTGCATTGGTCCTACTGTCCAGATCACGTCCTGATCACACCAACAAGGTTGCGTGCACGCGCCTGTGTGTGTGCGCGTATGTATGTGTGTGCGTCTGCTTTTTACGAGTATACTGAATCTGAAATGTCTGTTCTACACTTCTGTAATATGTAAGGAATAAACCACGACTGGATGTCCCGTTGTTGGATAATAAAATAAGTCGCTTGCTATTAGTTACTTGCGTCTATAACATTATTATTTTTTATTGACTTAATGAGCTGAAATTAAAAAAATATTCTGCGGCGGTTTGAGTATATTGTTTTTGCGTTCAAGCAAACATCTGGTCGATAGTTGTATTTAACCGTTGTTAATGTTGGATTTGTAGCAAATTGCACACCCATGGAACATTATTGACAAATCAGAATTCAACAACGCTGGAATACATAAGACAAGTCTTCTTGCATCCCACCAGCATTCTCAATGAGGGTCTAGTACATCTAGAGGTACTAGAACCTCAATAGGTTGAACGTGAATTAAACCCGTTGCAGAGACACTGAGATAATGGCTGAAGGACATTATATCACACATATATCTAAAACCATATACACCCTACCCAGGTTTTTTCCCTCTTAGCACAATGGATCTATTAAACCAACAGATGATTGAATACAGACTATTAAACTGTGTTTGTACAAGGAAATATACAGTACCAGTGTGATGCATTAGTATACAGTTTCCCACGGAACAAAATGTATCACATAATCCCTATGAAAGATAATAGCATGTATGCATTTTTGTATACAGTGTCCCTGATGTTATATCTGATATGACTGTATGAAACCTTGTTCATTCCCTGAAATCTAGATGCAGGGGTTTCCATGAAGACCATGCACACACACAACACACACACACACCACCGCCACCACCACCAGTCTATACGTCCAACAGTATAGCCTGTTGGCAGAATGGAGTGTGGGTGTCAGTGAGTGTGTGTTTCTCTGTTCTGCGTGCATGTGCCTGTGTGGGGTGTGTGAGTGTGTGCGTGCGTGCGTGCATCTGCAATCTGCGCGTGCGCACGTATTTGTTTCGTTTCCAGACGACAGCGTTTCATCCTGATCAATGCCTTTATTCCTGAGACAGTCCGGCTCCAGAGCCATGACCTGTTGCCATGGTTATCTCTATCTGAAACCGCAGGGATTAGGCTGAGAGGACGCGTGTGTCTGTGCATGTCGAGGTGTGGTGGGGATGGGGGTTGGGGGAAGTAAACCAGAGGAGGAAGGAAGAAGAAGAGGGGAACGGTACTAGAGAAAGAAAACAAAGACAGTGAAATGGAACACAAGAGGAAATTATGAGAAGTAAGATGAAGACTGTGTGAGAGAGAAGAGGAGGGAGAGAGAGGTAAAGAGAGAAAAGGAGAAAAGGAGAGAGAGGTAAAGAGAGAGAAAAGGAGAGAAGGGAGAAAAACAAATACAGAGACAGAGGGAGAGAGAGACTAGCACTAAGGGAAACAGGGTGGTATGGATAGAGAGAGGGCAAGAGAGATAGAGAAAGAACACAGTAAAAAGTTAATGTTTTCTCTCAAGGACCAAAGTCATCCGGAGAGAGAGAGAGAGAAAGAGAGAGAGAGAGATGAACAAGATAAGTGAGATAAACGAGGAAGCGAGAGGAAAAACGAGCCGGCAGAGACTGATGAAGTGGCGTCAGAATAAGATCTACCGTCTACAAGAGTTCAATCAGTCTACTTTCCGTAGTTGAAAAAACATCCTCCTTTATAGTCAGGGCCCAAGCGAGAGAACCGGCAGCAGTGGCAGACAGACCAGCGGTTACTGACTCCTTCAAGGACTCTTGAGCCAGTCGGATGCTTTGGCTCGCATCCTGCGTTGATCTGTTTGAAAGGCTCTCTCTCTCTCTCTCGCTCTCTCTCCTCTCTCTCTCTCTCTCTCTCTCTCCCGCCCTCGTCTCAACGCGCTAATCCATACCACGCCGCTTACCCGCTAACCCGCAGCCACGCCAACACAGGGACTTGATGTAATATGTTTAGCACAGAGCGGGAAAAACATACAAATAAACTGTTGACATCAATAAAGTGGAAAAAAATATTTTTTGTTCGGTCCCCTGAATTTTTTTTGGGGGAAAATTCAGAAGTTCTTTGGAGAATTTGGACATACACACAGATGCACATACACACTTGTACGCATTCATAAAAACACACACACATAAGCACACACTTGTATGCATACACAAAAACACACACACACACAGACACGCACACACATACCCCACTGGTGTAATAATGGGGCATTTTTGCTGTGGTGGACAGATGAGAGAGTGGAGGGATTTTTTCTCCCAGTCTTTAGATGTCTGAACAAGGGCAGACTGGGGCCAGCTAACAGCTTGACACGCCAAGGTTATTTACTTTTAGACCGGGAAAAATAGTCTGAGTTGGCAAAAAAACTAAAGGACAGAGACACACATATATGCAAACACACACACGCACACACACACGCAGCTATGCTTGAACACATACAAAGCTTTTTCTCCTCTGAGTTTTACATCAGATACACACACTTGGAAAAGAAAAATGCAGCGCAAAGACTATCTAGACTCAATTCTGGAGCCAAATTAAATTCACCTGCACAGCAAGGTGCATGCAATGTGTCCACACACAAATGCACAATGCACACATCCCCTTCAGACAAACCGACGTGTCTGCGGAAACCATCTGAAGACTCACGAAACCATGACAACCATCTCGAGGTTCACAATCTTTCTTTCCATGGGGAGTTTTTTTTTAGCAAGGACGTTGTCCCTCATGGACCACTGTGTAGGTGCTTACACACTGGCCTAACAAACATAGATACCCAACAATAGAATGTGGGCCAAAGTTGGCCAACACCGATTCGACATGTCCGCCAACAAAAAACGCCATCCAACAACAGCCAACAACCACCAACGGGCGTGGCACACTGACCCGATGTGTTTATTGGGCGTTTGTTTGGGCAGTGTGCATGCGCCTTCACAATCTATTGGTGTGCCTCTTTCTGTAAATCGCAAACAAATGTCATAACTTACCTTTCCTGCAAAGAAAAGTGAACACTTTTTGGTGGTTAGATATAGGGCTTGTACATCACGACGTCACATCGCAATGGCCGCCTCCATTTTGGAAGCATAGGAGCATTGGAATGTTAGTTATTGTGTTAGTAGTCATGGTTTTTTGGTCATTGTTTAGTAATTCATTGTGAATTTATTTGTCATTATGGGAAGACTTTGTTGTTTTTGAAACTGTCACAGCCGTGCCACAGACGTGGAAGAACGTTTTAGGTCTAGGTTATGGTATATTTAGATTTAGGATTAGATTTAGGATTTCACAGTATTACAACTCTCTTGAGTCCTCTCAATATGGCAGAGTATTGGCAACAAAAAATCCCATGATGCATTCTGATGTACAAGCCCTATTGCTACCATCGAGGTTGATTGATTGAACCGTCAGGATCCGTAAAAAAACCTAGTTTATCAACCACTCACCCCTCATAGTCTGACATGTACCCCCATACCTTAGTATGGAAGAGAATACTTCTGATGCAATGAAGTTAATTCTCTGTCATAACGCCATCAAGATGTCAGTTGCTGCTTTGCAGATGACTAGTCTTCTGTCATCCATATGGTGGTCATATGGTCACACTTAGAAACCCATTTCTGCAGCCAGCAGTCAATCAAACCACAACGTAAGCTATGACTGGCCAAGATGTATACACTATATATAACGTTACTATTGCTATTAGAGCCAAAGACAGAGAGTATGTGTGTGTGCGTGTGCATGCATGCTTGCATGCGTGTCAGGGCCTGGCTGTGCTGGCTAGGGCTAGCATGGGCAATAATTCAATATTATTGTTAGTATTGCGGTATTGTATAGTCATGAAATAAACATATTGACTTATGGAAAGAAAAACATATAGCATACCTTAAATTACCATACTGTATAGAATGGTATGTAGAATTCATAAGAATATGGGCTATATATCAATATAGTGTAATATTCTACATTACCATATGCTTGTCACCCAGTTCTAGTGTCTGTTTGTGTGCATGTGTGTGTGTGTGTGTGTGTAAGGAAAGGAAAAAGGATATCTATTAAATTGAAGAAAGAGCAAAGGGTTTGTGTAAATATGGCGTGCAGGCAGACAGACAGACAGACAAGCCAGACAACCAGAGAGCCATCCTCATTGGACTTCAGCAGGCATGTGCGCTGCCAGCAAGACTGAGACATACTAAAAGGTTACAGCAGTTGATTTGTGATGTTCTACTTTCAAACACCACCTCTCTCTCTCTCTCTCTCTCTCTCTCTCTCTCTCTCTCTCTCTGCAGAATCAGTTTGGCCGGTGTCCACAAAGTTTGATCAATGACAGGCGCTATGCAGTTAGATTGTGAATCTCCCAGACCCGTCTGCAGGACCAATGACAAATAGTGATAGCACACCTAGCCACCAATAACAATGAGGGATGTAAAGACTGAGCAACCAATCAGAGCCCAGACTCCGGGT
>OMKN01080197.1:0-11061 GCA_900302345.1 Melanonus zugmayeri
CAAAGCTTCCTTTTTTGTTGCTTTGTTGAGCGACTCATCAAACATTATGACGAACTGGCCAGCCTTGTTGATTGTGTTGATGAGCTCCTGCTTGAAGTGTGGTGCTAAGCCGAATCGTATAATGTAACCAGATTTGTCCTTACCACAAGTGAAGGTCTTAGCTATGTTTGAATCAGGGAACATAGCCTGGAAAACCTCAGCCAAGTTTTCGTTTGAGTTTAGCGAGTGGTGTTTCTCTGCTGTGTGGAGACACCACAACACCTCCGCACGCAGCGTTGCCGTGCCGCACAGCGCCGTCCTGATGTCGGCTGCAGAGCGAGTCGAGGTCGTCGACGTAGCCGTTACTTCGACGGGAGCGGCTGGCGGTGGTAGTGTGACGGGACTTGGTTGTGGTGGTGCGCGCTCAGGGTTACAGAAATTAGCGATGGAGAGCTGCCGGCGGTCTCTGCGGCTAGCAGCGGCTTTGTGGCTAGCGGAACACATGTGGGATTTGAGAGCGTTAATTCCCATTGACACGATGTTCATCTTCTTCTTGCATATTGTACATTGTGCCTCCCTGGAATTCCCTTCCACTGGCTGTAACCAATCTTTAAAGTCCGGCATTTCCAGCCAGGACTCTGCGAACTTGCACTTCCCCATGACCGACCGTTCCCCTTCTCTTCCGTTTTTTTTTCGCGCTGAGGGCGTCATGTGACATAAGGTGCGTTCGTAATATGCACTGGGAGCGCCAGAGCCTACTTTGTGAATTTGCGAGTGCACTCTGGTGCTCTCGAGGACAATTCACGAACGCACCCACAATAGCGTAGCTTTTTGTGTACTGGTTCATTGTTTGTTTGTTTTTTTAAATAAAACGAATAAATTCACACGTTTACGATGTTTTCAGGACCCAAACTCTTGGACAGTGAAATCAGAAAAAATATGTTCAAAATTTAAGACTCAGTAAACTCGAGAAAATACTTTTTTAATACTTTTTAAGGGTCTTAATTTTCCGAAAATTGATTTATCACCTTTTAATAAGGTGATAAATCAATTTTTTAAGACTCCGCGGATACCCTGCAAAGGGAACCGGGTGATCGGTCGGGGATCACCCAGTCTACCTTGAGCCGCGTGTTGTCAAACGTGTTAGGAGGTATAATGGAGTTGACGATTGCTCATTTAAATAAGTAATCAATCATATGCGTGGTTCATAGATAGCAACTGAGCTTCGCACCTGTCCTATATAATGTCATGTTCGAGGGTGGGTATGAAATTCTAATGTGCAACGACGCACAATGGCTGGTGTATGGCTACTGCTATTCCGCGACAACGACTTTAGAAGAGAGCGAGTCTTCAGAGACCGACAGGACCTCATCGCCAACGATGACGAGTGGCTCATCAGCCGGTTCCGGCTACCCAGGGCGGTCCTCTTGGATCTCAGCTTTACAGAGACGCACTCGCAGAAACCACGCCGTGCCCCCTATCCCACTTACAAGTCCTGTCAACCCTGCGACTACACACAATACATGTGTGTGAAACACTAATCCAATCATAACGCAACGCGGTGAGGCAGCGCCGTCATGGTCAGTAGTATGAATATTCATTAAGGGCGTGCCACTGCCCTTTTATAGGCAACTATGGGCGTTACAAGGATGGGACAAAAACGCGCGTTCACGTGCGCAAAGTTTCGAAGTGATTGTGATTTATAATTTGGGACAGGCCTGGGACATGCGTGCGCAACTCTTTATGAATCACAAAATCGCTGTGCGTACCTTTTGGAACTTGCGGACAGCCGCAAGCTCTGGCACGCAAATCCTACGCCAGGTTTTATAAATGAGGCCCCAGGAGAGGCTGCTTAAACCAGACATCAACCACACACACTCCACAATAAGATGTACTATGACTGTGTTGTCTTATAAAAGCAAGCTAAATACCTGTTCTCTCAAGCAGCGTCTCAGGCCTATGGCTGGCTGCTAGTGCCTACATCTCTCTGTCTCTCCCACTCCTTCTGTCTTGGGTGTATGTGAGTGAACGTGTTGCACAGACTTGTGTGGGTGGGTGGGCTGAATTATTCTATTCATAAATATGTATAAATGATTTATTTTATTATACTTTTTATTCTTATTTTGGTTTATATGTGTTGTGTGTAAAGCACATTGATATTACTTGTGTATGGAATGCGCTATACAAATACATTTTGATTGATTGATTGTTCTTAATTGCAATCCCTCAATATTTTCCTGGGAACCTTTCATTTTCTTAAAGTGTAAGTGAACCCCCTGTTTCAGCTTGAATTTGAAAACACTGAGATTTTAAAACGCATTTTGTGCTAAGAGTTCTAGGAAGGATATGTGAGATACAAATCTAATTTGACCCTTTATAATATATTCATTACTATTAACTTCTAACGCATTTCTGTTCTCTCTGAGATGTTATTAATTCTATTGCCTGAAATTATCTTATCAGCGGAAAGTCTATATAAGGACAGACAGGAAATGGCCAAGTGGGGCAGCACTAGTTTTTCAATGGCAGTAAGCCGGTCAGTCTAGTTGATTTTCTGTGTTATATGCAGGGTTCTTTTTTTTTTCCAAACTCTTTTTATTGGTTATTTTGCACATAGTAAACAAGGTTTCTTGCCACATATCAACATGTTTTTTTTTTCCCCTTAGAAACAAATGTACAAAAACATAATGGCATATAAAAGGTTTACATATATATATATATGGTACAAACCAGACAACTGTACACATAATCACATTTATACATGAACGGATGCATGTAAATTGCCTAAACCAATAAACATACACACAACAACCCCCCACCCACCCACACAAGCACAAACCTTAACAGAAAGAAAATAAAAAGAAAACATGGTCTTCATGGAAAAATGTAGAATGGCTACAATTAGTGCTATAGAATAGAGTCAAATATTCAAAGGTGAAAAAGGAGAAATAAGACCAGATCCAACTGGCTGCTGGGCCCCGGCCGCACATACACACCACACCCCGTATTTTTTACATATAACGGTAATAATGTTATTTTACACATAACACAGCAGACTCGAATTTTTGACGACATGTTGGTTTCTCCAAATGACAACAAATCCGTTCTCCTTATTCAAAGCTGAGCAATTTGAAAACGTCTTCTTCCTCCCTTTATGATCTTTAATCAACCATTCAAAATTCTCCTTGCGAGAGTAGTTCAACTGATCCACAGCTTTTGACTTTGATTCACCAATATCACTGATGATCATGTCGTATTCCTGTCGGACCACATAGTCATGAACATCTCCATACTCCACACTAGCCTTGTTATAGCCGGGAACCCAGCTATATATATATATATATATATATATAATGGACTTGATGATGTCCATGTCCCTCTCGGTCGAAGTTCAGGACATCCACTCTCTCCACCTCACTTTGGCTGATCAACCACTGGGTCAGTCCACCAGCATCGCCTCCAAGATCTTCTTCAGACTGTAACGCATGCTGTAAATATATACATACATTTACATATGCATACTCCATTCTGTCCAATCGCAATCCAACTCCAACACCTCATATTGTTAAGCTCCCTTTATTACTTCCTACATCTGTTGCTAGGGATGGGTGGCTGGAGCCTCATGAAGCTTTGGGGAGGTTCTTCCTGGTTGTGCCGGAAAATGAACCAAAGCTTTGGAGCTTCAACACCACATAGAACAGTTACATCTAGTGGTCACAAAAAAATAAAAAAAAACACGACATGTTGGTTTCTCCAAATGACAACAAATTGAAAACGTCTTCTTCCTCCCTTTATGATCTTTAATCAACCATTCAAAATTCTCCTTGCGAGAGTAGTTCAACTGATCCACAGCTTTTGACTTTGATTCACCAATATCACTGATGATCATGTCGTATTCCTGTCGGACCACATAGTCATGAACATCTCCATACACTTGTGAAACGGGGCAACGGAAAAAGGATGATGTAATACAAGGGGGTTTGGATAATGCTTGACATTTATTTTAAAGATTATTTAAAAACAGGATCTGCTCCACTGTGCTCGGTTTCTTCTCTGGCTGACCACTTCTCCAGCCTTTGAGAATATCCTCACATGACAGAGGATGCCGGTGTGCATAGGTATTGATTGGCCATTTTAAAAAGGTCTGGATATAGCACCTGGTGGTTGACCCAGTAGTTCAATGGGTCCCCTGACCATGGCAGGTGGGGTTCTTTTAAGTACCTAGATGGATAATTAGACCCATGTCATACAATACAGCTGTTTCATACTGTACCTCTACCTCCCCTGTGGCACTCGCAGTTGTGCTGGTCACCTGCTGTCCAGCACCCACACGGCTGTCCAGCAGGGCCCAGAGACCAGCTTCTTCAGGCTGAGCTGATGTTGCTCTGACTGTGGCTGAGCTGGGGCTGGGTGCAGAGGTCTGTCCACAGCCTTGGCTGCAGAACCCCAGCTCTTTGAACCTGGGGTCCAGCAATGTTGCCACAGACAGGGCAGTGACCTTTTCTAAAGCTGCAAACTTGTCCTTTAAGTTATTACTTAAATTGGCGACCAGTTTTGCACCAACTGGGTGGGTCATATGGCCACATCTACCTGTTATGTAATGTTTCAGCATTTTTATGAGCGGGATGACCTTCGATCCCGACACCCTTTTCTCTGATAGTTCCACAGTGGCCTGGTGGAACGGCCGAGCACTCCAAGGCACTGATGGACTGCCTCGTACTCCTCTGCAGTAAAAGGGGTGAGATTGGTGCTCAGAGTGGCCAGAGCAGCACCCAATGGCTCTGCTCATAGGGCCTTTCCAGCATAGAATGTGCTGTTCCACCTGGTCTCCACCTAAGATAACATATCCCTTGATTAATCCCCAAAGGGATATGAGTGTCATATCAGTAAGACATGAAACACAGGTAAGAAGTATAGATTAATGGGGGGGAAATATCACAATAACTGACAAGTCAAGTAATAATAGAATAGAACAGTAGTAACCTCCTGAATTAGTTTCAGCTGTGGCCTGGCCATCTGTCGCTGCATTTCCAACACCTTCTCCTTGGCTGTGGTGCTCAACTTGAAATAGCCTACAACTCTCTGCCCCCTACTGCGGATGTCGTCAAGCTTAGGGGTTTGCGCCAGAGACCTCTTCACCACCAAATTGAGGACATGGGCGAAGCATGTGATGTGCCGCAAATTTAGTAGGGCTGCACATGCAATCATGTTGGCGGCACAATCAGTGACCAGGCCTCTGACCTTGTGAAGAGAATAGAACATGCACACCCATCAAGTATAGCAGTAAGCAGCATATCATTGTGCAGGATCATCTTTTCTTTTACTGGTCTCTCACCTTGCCCTTAATTCCCCATTCTGCCATGAGATCTTTGGCCTCAGCCAAGTGAGCTGCTGTGTGGGTTTGGGGGAACTTCCGAACCCCCAAGACCACAGTGGACAGCTCCAAAATGTAGTGCTAAGAAAACAAGCACATGCTACATGCAACCAATATGACAGATACACACCACCTCTGTGATAAAATGGCATGTTACAGCCAAGTAGGCGTCCATGTGCATGGAGGTCCATATGTCAGCAGTTAAGCTGACTGCAGAGGCCTTGCTCACCAGAGCTGTGGCCTTCTCCTTGGTCGCCTCATATGTGGCCTCAACCATTTTCCCCAAGGCCTTCTTACTGGGGATGATGTAGGTGGGGTCCAAGAGGGTGACAAAGGCCTAGGGGTGAGATTAAATGCAATAGAAAACATCAGGTAAACATAAGGCAATTTACCGTTCTATGGTGTAAAGTAATCACCAGATTACTTGTACTTGCCGTCCTACCTTGAAACCTTCATCCTCCACAATGGAAAATGGTTGCGCATCCTTAATCATATCCACCAGCGCAGCGTCCAACATGAATAATTCATAAAATACATGTAGCTAAATGCAAAATAAAACAAATGGCAAGGTATGTCTTGAGAGAAAAACAATGTTGCATAACCAATTTATAATATAACGGCATAAATAATAATTACCGGCAGGAGGATTGATGACAGTTGGTGTTGCTTCAGGTGTCGCCACATCATGTATGGACTGGAGGTGCCGCATCATGGACGAGGTGTTGTCATGAAATGCCAACTCACAAGGGCACATCAAACACCGCACCTTAAATAAAAGTAAAATGGTAAATGGACTTCCTCCAAAGCGCTTTACAATTAGTGCCTCACATTCACACAGCGACAGCGGTGTCAGCCATGCAAGGCAACAGCCAGCTCGTCGGAAGCAGTTGGGGTTAGGCGCCTTGCTCAGGGACACGTCGACACTTGGCTAGGAGGAGCCGGGGATTGAACCAGCAACCTTTTTGCCAGACAACCGCTCTACCTTATGAACCATTGTCGCCCCAGAAGGAAATTGAAATGACGCATACAAACTTCCTTCCTGTTCACAACAATAGTATGCCATTACCTTTTTCAGGGTTACCAGCTCAAAATGATCCAAAGCCAGGGATGTTCCGTTTCATTCGCCATTTATATGGTAGTGCACCAAAAGTTCAAAACGGTTCAGTGACGTCTGAACCGTTCGGAGCGTAGGACGTCATCAATCACGTGATCAGCATCATTTGATACACGCTCTGACACACTGTGCTGACCAGTCCGCTTCACTAAGGTAAAACAAGCTGACATGTCATTATCAAATGGGCCATCCCTAGGAGATGCATCATGCGTTTTGTTTTTCAGGAAGCCTTAGTGTCTGACCTGGTGTTGGGTTGTGTGCCAATCAGTAGGCAAGTGTTAATGTTTGATACGCTTTTGTACAGAGATTTCCCCCCTAGGCTTAAGTGGCGTTTCCCCTTTGGGTTGCGTCAGTTTGTTGTTTTCATAATGTTGTGGCGACGTGGTTAGTGTCAGCTGTTTTAGGGCAGCTGTCTCGGGGGCACATCCACAGGATGTTGTGGGGTTGCCTGCGTGCAGGTCGCTCCGCAAGTCTGCTGGTTTCCAGTGCATAATTACCCACCGCAAGTCACATGAAGACTAGGGGTGAGATTAGTTAGTTTTCGGTTGGGCAGTTAGGGGGAAATTCTCTGTTGGGGGTTGTCTTTTGCCCGTGCATATTGGCAGTTTAACACATTTCCTTCTGCTCGGTTATATATTAAGATGGTTATGGCTTCCTTGTCTGCGTTTGTGGATGCGCCAACAGTGATTTTCTTAGATGGTTGCAAAAAGGTGGAGTTGGTCAAAAGCGGAGTATTATGATATTGCTGTTGCAGGGAGCGAGCAGAAAGATGAGATTAAAACCGTCATCTTGTCGTCTTTGTCTGGTGCGTCCGCGGTGGTGGTACTGCCCATGCCGGGGCCGGTAGTGGTTCAAACAGCTGGTTTGACGTGAGAGCTTTTGGCCGTGCAGTTTGAGCAGGAGAAGTTGAGGTTTCGGCAGCAGGAGGTAGAGAAACGAGAGAAGCAACTGGAGGTGGAGAAGATGCTGGAGTTGGAAAAGATTCAGCATAGCACTGAGAATTACATTTGAGGTGGAACAGTCCAAATTACTGCTGATCAAAGAGGGCAAGCTTTCTTCGGGGAAGGCTGGTTCTGTTCTGCATCGGCTAGTGGCGATGTTATTTCTAACTTGCGGGTGGTTAGTGCCAAGGTTTAATGAGTTTTTCAACTTTTTTCACCCTATTTGAACAGGCAAAAACAGTTCAGATTTGGACAAAATGCTCTTCAGTGTGTAAACACTGGGTGAGCAGAGGAGGCCTAGTCGGCTATTTGTGGCAAAGATGATTTGGACTATGATATGGTAAAATCAGCGGTGTTATACAAATCATACGAATTGGTTCCTGAAGCCTATCGTCAAAGGTTTAGATGTTGGGTCAAGGAACGTAGTTTGTCTGCGATTTGACGTCTCATTTTCAGCGTTGGTGTGCGGTGGCAAAGGTTGTTAGTTTTGACAGTCTTTTGTGAACTGATTTGTATTGGAACACTTTAAAAATGCTGTCCTGCAACGTATTGCCACGTATGTAAATGAGCAGAAGCCTTCCACTGCACTTAAAGCAGCTAAATTAGTAATCAATGCTGGATTGTTTATTTTACATGACAGACTTCGAGGACAACTATGAAAACTAAAACCATCAGGTAACCAAGTTTCAGGTAACCTGTAAGTTTCTGTAACGGCATATATTGTCATATGTTCACATAGAAATGGTGGCATGTGTTGAATTGCATGCTGATTTTTTTCATTACCATACATGGCCTTCTCTTCAAAATCTTGAATCACTAACCCTGATAGATTTCTTACACGACTCAATGCTACATATGCTTGTCCAGCAGTAAAAATGTTCTTAAGGGAAACGGCTGTAAGCCAGCTGTAAGACCCTGTACCTTTATGTACTGTACATGCCCAAGCAAGTTTTAATGGAAATTGTCGCCACAATCCACCATTACTACAGACTATCTTCTTCTGGTTTTATACCTGTGGAAGTCATGGATTGTGTTGAGGCATGTGCACTTTTTCTCTGCCGTGTGCCAACTTGATTATCATCAGTCAACATGGACTACTTGAGGAAAGTTATCATTACCTGAACTAATTATGTTAGTGTGCCACATATGCCATTAATGAGACCATCCATAACTTAATGCTCCCACATTTTTTGGGAGCATTACTCACATTTTTCCCCACAACCAGTGTTTCACTTAAACGTATTATAAACTTTAGCGTGATGCTTTTTTTTCAACTCGTTTGCCTTTTTTTTTTATTTCATAATTCAGAGCATATATTTCAATAGTTGCGTGTTTCTAATAACTGATGGAAAAATGTGTAAAGCTAAGCTATCGTCACCTGTTTCATTAAGATTTTTATGTCACTGTTCAACATTGGTGTATGTTTTGAGTGGGTTCTTGAATGGTTTAATAACTCATCCAATGATCGAATCAATGTTAAACCATTTCTACACAGAATGCTATTTTTTTTTCTAGGTGTTGTAAGAACCTGCCTTAGTAGCTTCCTGAGAACCCTCTCTAATACTCAGAAAAACCTCGGAGCAGCCCTCCATCCTACGGGTTAGAGCCAATATAGACAGATGATAAGGTTTACTCAATACACCGGTCCTAAAGACTACCAGGCTGCTGACGATGGGACTCGCCTAGCCGCTAACGGTTATAACTGAGACGCCTGCCCCGCTTCCACTAATGAAGCACCCTGATGTGCAACATTGACCAGAATACTCGTAATAGTCACGCCTCACAACCGCTCCTCATCTCATACACTCATTACACGCTAGGTATGTTTTAACAACTCGGATGACTGAGTTATAAGGGACTGTTTAATTTCTATTGCTAGGAAACACAATGTTGAGCTATCTAGTTGTAGGCACGTCTTATCATAGTACTTTACTATCCCCGCCGAGGTGATGAATACACCTATCCCTCGTTAATGCCAGGGATAAACTTGCACATAGCCATTGTAACCACTCAACCACCAGGTAAATGAAGTAACCGAAGATCAGATAAAAATCCTATTTATTTCTATTGCTGAAAAGCGGATAGCGCAATTAACCAAGCGACAACAAGTCATACAAAAATAAAATGACCATAGCTAACATCACAAATAATAGATCTCAAAACTTATCTTGATCTATTAAGAGAATAATATTTTTTATATAAGCAATAAAAACCCTCATACAACCGAGTCTAAAAATCTAAATAAGAATATAAAAAATCAACAAAATAATATTAAATAAATTCTACTGTCATCTAGGCTTTTACCGTGGACCCCGAGTGTCGAAGCCACCGGTCGCGACCCAGATCTATTAATGGCCCGCGAGCAGGCCCCGGTATGATAATCGAAAAGGGCAGACATGGTTCCTCTTTTTGTCTTCAAAATGTCTCTTGAAGCGATCCTCCTCCAACACCTTAGAAATAATGTTTGCACAAAGTCCGATTGTCCGAATGTCTTTCCTCCTGCCAGAAACTTGGCTTTCTTTTTTAGGTTACTTCAATAGTAGGCAGAAGAAGTTTGACGAACTTCGCACAGTCATTTTCACTCGAATCCTGGGGAAGGGGAACATTAAGTAACCGGCTGTCTCAACTGTTAAAGCAGAACGAGAGGCCCCAAACTCTGCATCCCACCCCTACTTATAGACTTGCCCACGCACCCATTGCGTGAGGAGCTCCCGCTCAGGGCATGCCCTCAAATGCCCTGTGTTGACCTCACAAGGCCCAACTTTTCCATGACCTAATCCCATCTTTTGTGGTTTTCTCTGTCAGCATAATTCTAGTCCGCTTCTAATTGGTTCAGACCCCACGTGCCCAACAGGTTCACATAATCTTTAATCATTGGTTCAAACACACGTCATACATTTGAAATAAAATGATTGGTCTCTTAGAGGCCTTGTAGAACCTCCCTTAGCAACCTTGTTGCTAATAGTAACTTTCATAGTTACGTACTTCCTCTTTTACGGAGGCCTTAACTCCAACCAATACTACAAGGCCCATAGGCTTCTTAGGTTTTATTCTGTTACACACACAATAACAATTTTGTATTTACACAAGGGTAACCTTTACAGTTTAAAGTATGACGTTTTAAAGTTTAAAACCCCACTCAGATGTGGGCGACAATGGCTACAATGTTAGGGATTATTGGACGTCTGTGCTCGGCACGGAGGTCCAATAATCCCCAACAAAACACCATTCGGGTTCAGATCGGGGGGGCCGTTCCTCCCAATCACACCGCTCAAGGTCTCACTGTCGTTGCCCACATGGGCATTGAAGTCCCCCAGCAGAACGAGGGAGTCCCCATGGGGGGCGCTTTCCAGCTTCCTCTAAGGACTCCACAAAGGGTGGGTATTCTGAACTGCTGTTTGGGGCATAAGCACAAACAACAGTCAGGACCCGTCCCCCCACCCGAAGGCGGAGGGAGGCTACCCTCGTCTACTGGGGTAAACCCCAATGTACTGGCACCAAGCCAGGGGGCAATAAGTATTCCCACCCCAGCTCGGCTCCTCTCCCCAGGGGCAACTCCAGAGTGGAAGAGAGTCCAACCCCTCTCGAGGGGGCTGGTTCCGGAGCCCACACTGTGCGTCGAGGCGAGTCCGACTATATCTAGCCGGAACCTC
>OMKN01080207.1:0-11049 GCA_900302345.1 Melanonus zugmayeri
GTCACCCATAGGAAGAGTGCGTCACATCCCAGCCTTGTGCTACAGAATGCCGCTGATTTGTACTGCCGAGCTAAGAGAACAGGTTGAAATAGGATTTCATTTTTATTTTCTATAGGTTTCTTGAATGTGCACCTTATCAGAGGTGTCTTTATGCAATTGACGTCAATGGGGCCAGTGCCGTCTGTCTGGCAAACTAACCACCACAATACAAAGTCTTCTTGATACTCTGTGCAGCCTTAATGCTTGCTTTTCTCTCTCTCCCCAAAAACCATACATTCTGCATTGAGTTCTTTGCAAACATGTCCTACTTTTTTAGCAGGGTGCTATAACTCTATACACTATAATCGTATACAAATATGTGAATTGTTACCATCTACCTGTTTTGTAGCAAACATTTTTTGTTTCAATAGAAAATGTTCCTTTGTAGTCTACTAAAATCAGTTAAAAGTGTTTACCAATTGTTTTTGTAACACAACATGATTTAGTGTTTTCACACCGGCTCCTGTGTGTGTGTTGAAGCAGGTTAAGGTGCTGCTTGTGTTTTTGAGATGTTCTTTCTTTCTTCAATTCAATCCATGCGCGTTCATCCAAAAGAACCCGAAACAAAACCAGAACGACAACAACACAGACCTCTGATCTTTCTAAGTGTTTTTAAACCCTTTAATCGATCAATGGAGCGAATGAACCCCAACGCAGGGATCCGTTCGATGTGTGACTTCATGTCCTAGCTGTTATAGCCCTGATCTGTAGATGGAGGAGTCGCAATGATGATGTTTCGTCAGTGTGAGGGTCTGGTCACCTTTTCCTTCACTACCTTCCTTTATTCTTTTAGTTTTCTTCCTGCACACTGGGCCCAACTTCTCTCCAAACTACCACATTTCCTGTGAGTCAGAGTTTAGAAGCACAGAGGGGACAAAAAAGGTTTTGAATGGGGAACAGGTACACCAATACCTCAGAGATTGTAACCCAACACATCCACTATTCATATTCAGTACAATGGTTTCCTGTTGCAGTCTAGGATACCTTTTTTATTTTTTCTCTTAGAGACGCACTTATTGCCTTGTGGCGACTGTGTCAACTGCCAAAATCCGGTTCTTAGACGGCACCCCAGAGAACCTCATGGTATCCTTGTGGTTGTGCAGGAGAACCTGAAGACATTTTCAGGCCCATACTTGTAGTGTTTGATGGTATTATGATTTTTGATTTTTTTGTAAATTATTGTTCTCATTTCCGTTCTCTTCAGTGTGTGTATGTGGATGGAATGACATTGGCATACACTCTGTTAAGCTTTTTAAATAGAAATATATTGTTGCTGGTTGTTTTTAATCACATTTTTTTACATGTCAATTTTGCAGTTGAAGATTTCTGCTTCTGTAGAGCGGTTAGTAGCTTTACAGAAGAAACAAAACCTTACAAAACCACTGGGAAATGAACTGGAGTAAGTTCTATTCTCTCACTCTCTCTCTCTCTCATATATATATATATATATATATATATATATATATATATATATATATATAGTGCCTGATGGTGATGAATGAATGGAGATTGATAAGTGGTCTACAGAGGGGCACATGGGTCATCTAATGTAGCACTCAAAGCTGTGAAGCCTATAGTTATTTCAGAACAACATAATTTGGCCGTCTCTAAAAAAAGAAAAGGAAAAAAGAAATTGTGGAAGTGTTACTTGGCTACACTTTTAAATTGAAGAAGCTTCGGGTTGAAATAATGTGTTGTTTTTGTTTGATCAACGTGTATCTGTGATGTATGTAGGCCTACATCAGAGCACCAGAAGGAACCGCTCGCCTACCTGGGTCGGGTCATGTGATCAGTTGTATGTACTTGTATGTAAAGAAGACTTTTTTTTCTAGAACAACGGAATAGGCGGTTCTGCTTTCCTGCTTGTTTCCTCTCATGTCAAAAAAAGCTACATAATTAGAAAGTGACTTTGTAAAACATTCGTCATGTATATTTTGGCGCTATAACATACGCACTTAACAATGACACGGTCACTACATTTGATTGACATATTATGGCTACTGATTTAAATTGACGCAGCTTTTCAAATCAAAGGCTATTCTGTTCTTTCCAAAAAATCACAATTTCACTGTAAACCTAATTTCACTCTTTTTTTATATGTGAAATGAAAATGGATGTCAAAGATCATTCAGCTCATCCCAAACAGATGTTCAGAAGCAAAACAACGACAAATCAAGCAAGCAGTATTACAGAAGAAGAAGAAGAGTAGTATTCTTGTCAAACCATCACTGTCCTCCTCTGGCCTCAGTCTAAGGTTTCTGTTTTCTGTCTTGGATGGATTACCTCGATCCTAAACTAAACACACACAATGGGAAAACATTTACCCAGCGTTCTAGTTAGTCCACACACACACACACACACACACACAGATTTATAAAATATTAATCAGATTTAAGATACATTTTCTTGAGGGCTTCTGTAAATCTTGGGATCTTTGATTCCCGTTTCCACAGCTGCCATTGTAAAGTATTTGTAATCACAGGGAAATCAAATCAAATGTATACCTGAATATTTTGTAAAACTTTGAATATCTGTGTTTTATTAAATTCTTGGTTCAACCTCATATTCTGTTAAGATTTGAAATGATTTTGAAATTGCTTTAGAATGATCACTGTTCATAATTTAACATTGACTATACATTAAACATGTTAAACATGTATTTGTTATGTATGTAAAATCATATCATGATCATATATCCCACTCACTCCCACTTTAGCATATATTTTCAAAAACACTTTCAACACACTATAATTGTATTTGTATTATTTCAGTTCTCATGCCAGCGATATAATAATTTCCTTTGATTTATTCAACTTGTATTGTCTAACCCACTGTAATGTCTCAATTTCTACACTGGTATCGCCTTGATTTCTAAATAAAACAAACAATCAACCTCAAATGCTCACAAATTAACATGTTTTTTTATGTTTTATCAATACAACTGGTGACGCTACAGCATTTACAGTCAAAATGTGCTGCTAATGACATCATTTTTTGTGTTTTTTGGTTATTTGGAATTATTTTGAAACTGCATTAAAACTACTAAATGGTTGCAATTATTGTCTACATTGTTTGTTTGAAACAATAAATGCATTATATGGTAACTGCCTACGCTGCCTGTCACTGTTGTTGTGTTCCTGCCTCCATACATATCTTTCTCCAAAATCTCTCTCTCTCTCTCTCTCTCTCTCTCTCTCTCTCTCTCTCTCTCGGTGCGGAGCCGTACGATCTTCGTTAACTGTGCATTCTTCCGCATTTTGCCTGTAAACGTCATGCTATTTCATATAGAACCATATCATCTTCAGTGCCATAAGGGAAGAAAATACATAGATGGTACAATCCTTTTTTTTTTATTGCCATAGCAACACTGATGTGTTCATTCAGGCGCCAAAGCCTCCCTTGGCTCATCGTCCCACTAGCTGTTTGACCTCAGTGTGACCTCAATGCAGGTTTTTTTTTTTTTTGGTACAGTTATGGTTTTGATTTCAAATATAATCTAATACACACTGTTGGAACATGAAGCTTTGGGAAATAAATGAGTCCCTGATTTACAGTCAGCCCTGTAGCAGACTGTAAATCGTACTTAGGCTTAGAAGATTGATGACTAGACTAAACTGCTTATTAAATCACTTGCACAATTGCATAGGCCTACATGTGCAATATAGACAATGCTATATGACACATTGCTGCCAGGAGGGGTCGCTGTAATGGTGAACTGAATACTGACGCAACTGATGTAACCGTCTGCAAAATCCACCAGAGGGCGCCCTTAACGCACGTCATACATTATGCGTGTATTTGACCTCACACGTCATTCATGCACATTAGGAGAACATCATGACAGCAACCAAACATTAGGCAAAGTCTGGCACATATCACAGCATTTGTCATTACAGATTTTATTTCTAGGAATAGTTTGTTGTTTCTATACATTGGCCTACATTGTATTACATTCCTGGAGTTAACCCTTATCATTTATGCAATACAAGAAAATAAATTGTATTGAATCTTGTATTGCATTTGTCATGTTATTGAATAACTGGATGTCATTTAGGTACATTTTACTTAAGTAGATTGTCACAGTTATTTTGGGGTAGTTAGTAGGCTTATAGACTATTTACATGTATTGTCATTATGCTGCTTTACATATTATTTACAAAGAACTGTTACAAATGTCATCCTAGTAAAAGTAAAAAACTTTTACAATTAAGCAACTATTAGTCTAACAATGGAAAATGGTGTGTTTACCCAATTCAACTCATGTCATCAATAAAGCTCAAGATTTCATTGAACATAACACAACAGGCCTTTATCACAGAGGTGTTATAGTAGGGGTACACATGTATTTCTTAATGTTAATTATGGGCCCCGACTACTACACCTCTCTGATAAAGGCCTGTTATCTCTGTGCCACATTAGAGCCTTGTATAGGAATTATAAAAATGAGGGAGAATACAATTAAATAAAATAATGATATAGGCTACTAAAATGAATTTGTTCTGCAAAAGTAATATGGGGAGTCATTCAAAATGAAGTGACCCTTTAAGAAGGGGACCAGAGAAGAGATAAAGAGGAGAGGCTGAGGTGGGAGGACAGAGTGCGGGCATGTGTAATTGTTTAGTTCAGGAGTTAAAAGATTTATTTAGCAACGGTGTGCGACACAAATGAAAGGAGAAGGCAGATTGTGCATCATCTGAACAGTGAGTGAATGAGGGATGACAGGGAGGGAGGAGGATGAAGAGGATGAAGAGGATGTGGAGCAGCAGCCCGAGAGCTGGGCCACAGTTGATCGAGGGCGAGGGGTAAATAGGATTGGAAAAAAAGGACTGAAGTCAGGTAAAGTGGGTGATAAAAGGGACTTTGATGTTGATCAGGAATCAGATAATGGGAATAGAGAGAGGAGCGTGAGGTGGAAAAAGACGGAAGAATTCAGTGGTGATAAAATGTAAAGAAGGGAATAACATTGCTAGTGTGAGTCCAATGAATCTGACAAGCGGATTGAAGAAAGTAATAGGGGGTATTGAGATAGCAAAGGTACTGAGAGATTGTAGTTTGCTCATGAAATGTAAAGACGCAGTACAGAAAGAAAAAGCTTTAGGTGTAAAACAGGTCTGCAAGAAAGATGTAGCTAGTTGTAAAGATGGTGGATGGCCATATGTAAGGAGTAATATCGAACATATCTACCCACCTCTACAGAGGAGGGTAGAGTAGCCAAAAACTGTACTCATGTAGAAGTACTGTTACTTAAAGTGTAACTTAAAGTGTAACTTTGCCGATTTTCAACCACCTTTATATCATTTCAACGTGGGTAGTATATACAAATGAACAATGTTCACCTTTCCTCCATGTTGCCTGCACCCAGGTCTCCCCACTACTTTTGTCATCCGATGATGTCATCGGATGACGTCATCGGATGACATCATTGGATGAGTAGTGGGGAGACCTGGGAGACCTGGGATGCCATCGGGTGATGCGAAGCGGAACGCACATTCATTTTAATACAGGGAAAGACTAGACCTAACAATTGTGTCTTAGGGTGCTTTCACACACTATAGTTCGGTGGTCTCTTGGTTCGGGGGTGAAGTTTCATTTGGTTTGGTTTGCTTTCACACTGCAATTTGTTAAGCGAACCAAACTTTCTGAACAATGTCGCGTGGAATCGTCTATTGGACAGAATAGAGAGGGGAAATCCCTCCCCTTCCAGAGAAATCCCCAAAACACATGGAGCAACACCAGTCTTACCAGTGCACGCCGCAGTGTTTGTTTCATTTCCTTCTACCCATAATGCACTTCCTGTATTTGGTCCGGTTTGCTTTCACACCTCAAACGAACCGCCCCAGGGTTCACTTGCAAAAGCGAACCGAGACCTCCGTTTTCAAGCAGACCAGAGTTCGTTGTTTGGTCCGCACCAGAGTCCGAGATTGCTTTAACGCGGACCAAACAGCTCTGGTGTGAACGCGCCCTCAGTCTCTCGCAGGAATATGTTCATTTGAAGTGTGGATAGGGTCAACTTTAGGAAGTGGTCATTATCCTGTATTTTGTGAATGAGAGTAGAAAGAAAGCAGAAAGAATGATTAGCAAGATGGGAGTTTGGAAAAGCAGAATTGGGATACATTTACAGATATAACTGAACGGTATGTAGCTCAGGTAGATATGGATCTTAATGGAAATGCTATTATGGGAGCTGCAGAAGAGTCTATTCCAAAGAAGAGTAAAGGGAAGAGAAGAAAGATGGTGCCATGGTGGATAGAAGAGTGTAAAGAGGCAATCAAAATAGAAATAAAGCATTTAGGGTGGTGAAAAGAACCCATCATTTTCAGCATTTGATCGGTTTAAAGCGAACACAAGCAGATATGCCTGTTGGAGAGGTTTGGGGAATGATAAGGAAAATGAGAAAAAGAAGGGGATATCCAGTACTGGCTGATGGAGTATTAAAGGAGAGAGCACTGAAATGCTTGTAAAGAGCTTTGTTAAGATACATAGCTCTAGACATTTGTCAGAAGAAGGGAAAGTGGGGAGGGATAGAACATTGGAGGAATTTCAGGAGAAGCTGGAAGAAAAAGAAGAGAAGGAGGATGCTTTGAGTTTACCATTCACATTGATAGAATTAAAACTTGCCATGAGCAAAGCTGGGTTAACTTCACCTGGAGAGGATCAGATCTGTTATATGTTAACAAGTGACAAAGCTTTAGACGCTGTGTTGGGTATGTATCATAAAGTGTGGCAGGAAGGAAAGCTTCCTAAATCATGGAAAGAAGCAATGGTGGACACCGGGAAAAAATCTGTACCGTACCGTATCCGTATCAGTACCGAGTAATTACAGCCCAATAGACTTAACATCTCATATGGGAAAGATAATGGAAAAATGAGAGCAGATAGACTTACTTATTATTTATAAAGCAATAAACTCATGTCACAGTATCAAAGGGGTTTTCAGAACGAAAGGGGAACAATGGATCCGATATGCCTTGAAACTGAAATAAGGAAGCCAGGTGAATATGTCTGTCGCAATTTCCTTTGATAGTGAGGCCTACGACATGATGTGGAGAGAAGGGTTGTTAATCAAACTTGATACGCTTGGTGTTGGGGGAAGAATGTTCAAAAGATTTTCTTGTTCAAGTGAAGGTAGGTCAGCAAAATACCATGTTGAGAATAGCACACCCCAGGGGAGTGTGATAAGTCCATTGTTATTTGCCATTATGATTGATGATACAAATGTAGGGGTGGACATTGGGAGATCTCTTTGCGGATGACAAAGAAGAGAGGGTGAAAGGAAGAGAGGATAAGTTGCAAGAGGCAATTAGAGGCATTAGAAATGGGGGTGTTAAGGGAAAATATAGCCCAATGGTTGTATATCCTGTTGTACCACCATGGCTTCTACCAATTTCAGAAGGAGACCTAGAATTACTTGATGCCGCTAAAGATAGGAAGGGGAAAATAGATGCCGTTGTGGACTCGTATGTCAAATCCAGATATTATGGATTCCTTGATGTGTTTACACATGGGTCAAAAGAGGAAGAAAGTGGAAAGGTAGGGTCAGCATTTGTTATACCAGAGTTTAATTTTTAAATGTAAAAACCCCCAAAACAGTAATCTATCAGTATACACAGGGGAGATGGTGACCATAAGCCTAGCGTTACAGTGAGTAGAGGACATTAGACCACTTCGTACTTTACTGTGTTTGGATTCATGTGCAGTGTTGAAGAGTCTACAGCCTTGCCTTAACTGATCTGTTGACATTTTACAATCACTGCTCAGAATCCAGAGGATGGGGATAGTAGTAGTTTATATGGTTCCATTCAGGAGTTAGTGGAAATGAAAAAGCTGATAAATGTGCAAAAGGTGCAACCAAAGGAGACCAGATTGATGTAAACATAGACTTGAGTAAAGGAGAAGCTAAAGGTCTAATGAAGAGAAAGCATAAAAGCAAGAGTGCAGAGTGAGTGGGTTGAGGAAGTTAAGGGATGACTTTGTTTAGCATCCATAAGGAGGTTGGAAACACAAGGAATGTAGGGCGGTGCAGGAAGGAGGAAACAGCAACTACAAGGATGAGAATGGGGTGTACAAGATTAAATAGTACATTATTTATTTTAAAGAAGCATCTGAACGGGAGGTGTGATCATTGTAAGCTGACAGAAACAGTGGAACATATACAGTATTATAGGAAAAACATAGAGAACAGAGAGCCATATTAAAAGAAAGTTTTTCAGTTTCTAAAGATATATATAGAATTTAAGTTGTAGTTAGTTTTCTATGACAAGTAGGATCCCTGATTCATATGAAAAGTTGTTAAACCGCCAAAAAAGCAGAAGTAGAATAAAGTAAAGAGGAAGTAGGGGAGGGGTAGAGGAGGGGATTTGTTCCTGGGAGACGATGACACAGGAAAATCATCACCAGCACCAGCTTTGAATGAGGAGTCTGCAGCCTGATACTCACGGTTCACTTTAAGTTGTAGGAATAAAAAAGTCAGCTTTTATACGTCCACGAAGGAGTTTCCTTTTTTTTTTAAATGATGACATGGCATATTCATCACGTCTCCCGGTGAGATCGTTTCTGTATCCATCCTTAGCCTGATATTTTTTGGGGGGGTGGGATTTATTTCATTATGCGCATGGACATATTTGAATACTCTGAACATTATTGACAAGAGCTTATAGGGTGTCACCTTAAAGAGAAAGCTCATTGTGGAGAAGGTAGAGGAGATGATCTAAGAGGGTGTCCTTGAACCTTCACAGTCTGCGTATGCTGCTCCGGTAGTCATGGTAGACTGCAGTCATTACGCCTATAGGACTTTATCATTTTAAAGTCATGCCGTTTGGTTTAAAAAAATGCAGGCACAACATTCCAGCGCCTTATGGAGAAGGTATTGGGAAACCTAAGAGGGGAGATTTGCTTTGTGTACATTGATGACATTATTGTATTCTCTCCCAACCAAGAACAACATGTCAAAGTTCTGCACAATGCACATTTAACTCTTAACCTCAAAAAGTGCCACTTCTTTAAGGATCAGCTTAAATTCCTGGGACACATTGTGACTGACATTGGCCTCGTTCACACTACAAGCAAAAGTGGCCCAAATCCGAATCGGATACATATCTGATGTTTTTCAAAGCGACCTCAGTCTGAATGTTCATGTCGCATTTCATCCGACTTTTACGTCATTGAAGTGAGACAGACGTCACAATTCTGCGTGACGTGTAGTGTGAACGTAGCCATTGTGACCGAGTGCTGCATGACATCAAAACTCATTCCCAAGAGATTCTTGGGAATGGTGGGCTGGCACTTTAAGTTCATCCCTCACTTTGCGAATCTTGCAGCCCCATCGGTTGAAGAGGAAGGAAGTGGACTAAAAAGTGTCAGATGAGTTATGAGCAGTTGAAACAGGCTCTGGTTAATTCCCCGGTATTGGCTCAGCCAGACCTACTGTATCACTGCCGTTCCAAGTTCAGACGGATGCCAGTGTAAAGGGGTTGCGGGAGCTGTTCTCACTCAGCAAGCGGAAGATGGAGGTCATTGCATATGCCTTGTGTGGACTTAAGGGAGCTGAATACAGCTATTCAACCTTTGAAAAGCAATGTCTTGCAGTGGTGTGGGCAGCTGAGAAGTGGAAGCGTTAACATGAAGATGTTCACGAATGAAGTGAACGCCCCTTTAAGAAGGGGACAAGAGAATAGGTAAAGAGGAGGTAGGGGAGGGGTAGAAGATGGGATTTGTTCCTGGGAGACGATGACACAGGAAAATCATCTGAGGTGCCAGCTTTGAATGTTAGGAGTCTGCAACCAGACACTCACAGTTCTCTTTAAGTTGTAGTGAAATAAAAAAAGCTTTGTTTTTGTACGTCCGCAATAGGAATCAGTTTTGGGTTCATTTCGATCGTGGGAGTTGAAAGATAAATGATGGATCGCAAGTCGCGGACGTGCATATTCATCACGTCTCCCGGTGAGATCGTTTCGGTATATTTTTGTGTTGAGAGTTTTTCTTCTTCATCAGCCTTAGCCTGTTTTGTTTTGGGTGGGATCTACTTTATTCGGTTATGCGCATGGACATATTTGGATGCTATGAACATTGACATTGCCGTGAAGGAATTGACATTGCCATAAAGGGATTAAGAGACATTTAAAATAAGAGGATTTTAGTTAAAAAATACATTTCAGTAGACTATGTGTATGTGGTATGCCTCTGGGCCAACTGATTGTGCTGCAATCCCAGGATGCAGTTTCTGTTCTGCCAATTATAATGGTATCGGTTATACCTAGCCGGTTATGCTACATTCATTCTCTTATAATATACTGTCTCTCAAATACTCACAAACTAATCTCAGATCCAGAAGTTCGACAATGCTATAGCCGAACTTCTGGGGGGGACTGCACAGCGCCTTGACGGAAACCAGCAAGTGCGAGGGGCGGAGTTACGCAGGGTTTCCTGTTTTGTTACAAAGATAGTCGTCCGGACTCAGAGAGAAAACTCATTCGAGAGTGGCGAGATGGAGGTTTCAGAAGACGATGAACAAATGTATTTCTACAGTGGCCAGTCTACTACACAGGTTTGATTTTAAACCTTTACAGACACTTTGTCTAAGGATGTTGGTGTCCGGACAGGACTAGCTTGTCTTCCCACCGGCTACGGGAAAAGTTGAATTTATCATTGATGGCCGAGTTTGTGTTTGCTGTCGGCCAAGGAGGGATACAGACAATGCTATGTTTTAGTTATCAGTCCGTAATTATGGAAGAACAATTCTTTAATGGCAAGGGCATACGAGCTGCATATGTGGGACATAAAAGGTGATTTTTGCAAATAATAAAATAAATATATGCCTGGAATGACGACACTGTTAAGGGGATATTAACAGTGCTCGCCGCTGCAGCAGGAAACCAGGAGGGAGGGAGGGTAGAGATGGCATCGCCCGTGAGCACCAATCTCCCGGCCTGATATTTTGATTCAATCAATATATCTGTTCGGCAGGGCAGGCTGTGCGCAAACAGGAATTTATATATTTATTAAAAAAAAAAA
>OMKN01080208.1:2525-16773 GCA_900302345.1 Melanonus zugmayeri
AGCGCAGCCGTAGAAGAATCCATTATTAATGCGTTGATGATGTAAAGGTCACGGCCGCTGCCCTTCCGTGGGCTCATCCATCGCGCGCCTGTCTAAATGGTAATGCGCCGCCTCAGTCACTCCGTCCGTCCGCAGGTGTTCGACAGCTGTCTTCCACGACCCCCCCCCCACCACCACCATTAAAACCCCCGCTTAATTCACTCGATACCTAAAAAGGCAATAAATCTCTCAACGCTCATAAAACGTTTTTTGTTCTGTTTGAATAATAATGTAATATTAATTTAATTTTCTCCCACACCCACCAAGACCACTTCCTCTACTGTCGTCCGTGGAGACGACTAACAACAGTTAAATGAACGGCAGCGGTGGAAGTCCTTCTTCATAGTAGCCGATGCTACTGGGAGTCATGGAGGATCCAGCCGGCGCGCGCGAGAGAGGCCTACTTCCGTCGTGCGTTTGTCCTTCTCACCACAGTTGCAAATAAGCTAGCTTGGGGTGGGGAGGGGGTGGATCACAGGTGTGCTGCTGTTAACAGAGCTCTCACTATGTATCTCGCTGTCTTCATCTTGTACTCTCACTTGCTCTCTTTCTTTATTTCTCCTTCTTTCCCAATTCCTCTCTTGCTCGCTCTTTCCATTGCCCATCACTTTCCCCTCCCTCTCAGGCTCTCTCTCCCTCGCTCCATCTCCTGCTCTCTCTCTCTCTCTCCCCCTCTCCGTTTTTCTCCCCCTCTCTCTTATCGTCTCTCCTGGTTTTCCCGTGGTTCTCTAAGCTGGTAATAACCTCATCAGTAGCCATCACAGGGCAGACTCTCTCACCACCACCCGGCTGGGGGCTCACAGTCAAGTGGAGGTGGGGGGGCTTTCTAAATCAAGTAATGGGGGTTAAGTATTGGAGGCTGAAGACTTCTGCCTTTTTCAGCTATAGCTGAATGGCAATGCTACTCACAATAAACAGAACAGCGGTGTACATGTATCTTTCTTATGATGCTCTAATGCGTGTATGTTCTAATGCGCGGGCGGCTCATATAAGATCAATTTAATATTTAATGGTGTTTTCACACCCCAGTTACCGCACTATGCTATGCAGGCATGGCACACGACTTCATAAGAAGTTCAATCACGACGAACGCCGTGAGCTGCAGTCTTTTTTTGCCGGCTAGTTTTCGTATTAAGGAGCGGTGATGAGGCTTTAAAACGGTTTATTGAAATGCTAGGCGAAGAGTAGTTTCTTGCATTCATGATGTAGTGCGATGATGACTGAAACCAATATGGTTTTTGAAGGAAAGTGTTATTCGTGATGTGATTCAGAGGATGGGAAAGAGCCGTTTGTAAAGGTAAGCACAGACAGTAACTGTTGGTTCCAAGTATTGGGGAATTGCTTTATAATGTCAATAAATATGTGTTCATATGCTATTAAAATCACTGTTTGTAAAAAGGTTGTAATGGCTTCGTCTATGTAACCCTTTGGTTTTGTGAAACCTAAAAAGTAATGATGCACATATACAAATTTGAGCTAGTAAAACATTTCAATTTTTGAAGGTTTTTCTATGAGCTTCAGATTACTTGATTCGTTCTTTTTTTGTACAATGTGAAAAAAGAAACTAGTCCCCTTGATGTCGCAGAAATGAAACTTTTCACAGTCTGTCCCTGTACACATTCAAAACCCTTTGCTGGTAGTTTTCAAAAGCATGTCCCGAGGGCCGCCATGCGTTATTATCACAACAAGTCAAATGAGTGGATTTCACAGTACTTCGAAGAATAAGCCTTTCTAAACAACCACAGGCACTTGAATGTATTAGATAAGTGTTAGTATGTATATTATATTAAATTATTTAACATTATAATGTACTTTAACAAACATGAAAAACGCTTTGAATCAACAAGCAAATGCAGAAAATATTTTGAGCGCAACTAATATATTGAAAAACCACGGTCAGTATACTGTAAAGTAAGTTAACATATGCAGGCAAATGCTGCACATAATTCCACAGTACACATACATACCTGTATATAGTATCAAAATATACAGTTATACAGTTATAGTGCATATATACTGTATATAGTACATATACTGTATATGGGTACAAAAAATATTAATATGGAATCATGTAACAATTTAAGCATTTTATGTGAAAATATGTGTTATTTTAAAAAAAATTGAGTCAACTAGCTTGTTGTTGTTGATATGTTTTGGTGGACTTGTTAATACCCATAGAAGCCTTTTACAAATTTGAATTAATTTGGGACCCCTGCTGCCAGCGCCTCCCGTCTGTCCAGATGTGAGCCCAGCACACTGCTGGCCTTAGTGACCCCGGTGTTGTTTGACTTTTTAATACCTTTCAAAAGTCACGTGTCCGTTGACCCCAGCTCAACATCAAAAGCAATGAGACAGGAATGAAGTCATCACACAAACAACAAAGACTACTACAAACAAACAAGAATATATATGTTTTTATATTACTATATAAACCTATGCCTATAAACCTAATATATGTACTACTATTTAGTCATTTACCGGACACTTTCATCCAAAGCAACTTGTAAATTCAGATAAAGGAGTATAGGGCTTGTTCATCAGAATTCATCATGGGAATCTTTGTTGGCGAGAGGACTCAAGAGAGTTGTAGTAATATTAGTAATAATACTAGTAATATCCTATACCATACCGTAATATACCGTAACCCAGGCTAATGACAGGCTGTCTTCCCATAATGACAAATCATGTCACGATTAATTACTAAACAATGCCAAAAACCCACTGCTACTAACATAATAACTAACATCCCAATGCTCCTATGCTCCCAAAATGGCGGTGGTCATTGCGATGTGACTTTGCGATGTACAAGCCCTATAGTGATTAGGCATCTTGCTCAAGGACACCCACAGGCTGCAGATCAAACCCAGTGCATTTCACCCTAGCCACAGCACTATTATCTCCCTGTATATGTAGTATCTCAGAACGCAAGTTTGACTCTCACTCAAGTTCACAAAACAAGCAAGGGGTTGAGTTAAGTAATAACTTTTTATGGTAAAAAGTTAAATGTTTTGTTACCACTGGCTCCTATTCCCAAATCACAGTGCCCTTCATGGGACCCTGTGTAAAGATATGATGACCTTCACAATGACCTGGGGAACACCTTCAAGCCCAGCTTTGACGCCCTTTCGGGTCAAACAGACAAAACAGGATCGAGAAATAAATGAATTCCAATATTATTGTCGGTCTCAGCGTGGGGAGATATGGTGAGCATTATTTTTATGAATAAAACATGGGGCATGGGTTGAGAATATTGTTCTTGATACTTGAATCATAGTTTGCCAAGAACATCATATTGCATTATAACCACACTTTAAAATACCATATTTTCTGTTTAAAAAGCCTTTCTGCAAAAATAGTAATAATTCCGTCTATATAAAATGAAGACAGCTCCTTTTGTGTAGGGTATATGGTACAGTAAATAAGCAATACGCATATACTGTATATGGGAACTGAAATTGGGATTTTCATATCCTTACTGATGATGGGCTTCAATGAATGTTGTAGTAATCAAAATAATAATCAGCATTGTTAAGTTATGTTATATGATGTTGATGTGCTTCACACAAATGTATTACATTTTATTATTGCAGCAATTAAAACACACACTTTTACACTATTACATTTTGACTGAAGCCAAGATGTTTTTCCCAGAAGAAGAAGAAGAAGAAGAAAAAAATAATTGTTGGGTAAATTAAAATTTCATGGATTGGTGAATTAGAATGAAGAAAAAAGGGTATTGCATGCAAATTACCCAATACACATTGGACATATCCGTCTATATGTCACAGGAGTAATTGGCAATTGTTTGTTGTTGTTGTTGTTGTTAGAGATGTTTAGACTTGTTGTCATTATACTTAGCTAAACTAAAAACTGTAAATTGTCAGAAAAGGCAAAGCACCACAGATAGCAAATGAGACTCATTCCCTAAAGGAGGGAGAAGATCCATTTATGTACTCATTTATATATTTCTTTATTTCAGAATCCGGAACCCAACTGTAAATAAATCCTTCTGGGCTTTTTTTGTCCTTCTTTGGCAGGGATGGGGAAGTCTTTTGTTTGACAACGCCCAGATACTGAACTCCGAGATGCCCATTCATATCCATTGCAATGCTGTTCAAAATTGTTTTCCACATCGCCACAAGTCATAACAACAACAACAAACCCCCCCCAAAAAAAAGAAGCAAACAAACTTGCATTTGAAACCGTTTTGAGAAAAGGCCTCAGCCACAGCTCAAAGACATGGTTACTGGACTGTTCAATACTAAGCAAAGATTATTCCTCTGGGGACCACTGGATCCTTACTGGAGAGGACTGCTGTAATGTTCTCCTCCACAGCAGCCCTCGGGGCGGCCAGATAAGAAAGTATGAAAAATGACACCACTGGGGAACGGGAGTGTTGTTGTTTTTTTTCTTCCTTACCAAGTAAACATGCTTGCAGTGTTTACTTAAATATTTTTTTATTTTCATGAATATTTCGCTCACCACCGCGATGACATCACTGTGTGCGCTTTTATTACACACCGTTCGTAATTCGAATCTACAATCAATGCACATTTCACTTTTCCAGACAATGTCGGTCTACTCCAGAGTGTCATTTACAAGGGTAGCCGGGGGCCCGCCTAGCCTTCCATTATGAACATACGAGCCCACCCAGGTTCGCCGTGTTTACAGCATTTTAATGCAGAAATGCATGAGTAGCAATTTCACAGCTCTACTTCACAGTTTACCATGGTGTGTTTTATGTAGGTTCATGGAGGCTGCTTTGCATTGTCAAAATTCAACATTGTGAATGTGAAAGTGTATCAAACAACAGAATAACATTGTGTATATTCGTCGTTGTGTGTTGACCTGAACTGCCCACGTGTCTATTGCAACACACATACACTCAGCAGGAGTGTCTGTGTGTAACGGTGCTTCCATTGCTCATATAGTCCTGATACGCTTTTGGGGTGAAATGTTGTCTTTGTGGACCATTTCATCTTTACATTAGTATGGTATTTTGAGCAGCAGTATTGCAAACATTTTGAAAGATATTCGCTTTACATGCTAATTTCTAATTACTTTTAAGTATATTTGCATCTGCCTGAAAACAAATTCTAACAGCTTCACTAACTCCTGTCTCTAATTAGAGCAGCACTGAGCCTCCCCCTATCTAACTAACTTAATCATCTGTCAAGTCAAAGGTTACATTGATAGTTTAGAGGTCCATATATCAATAAAATATGATATCCATTATTATTATTATTATTATTATTATTATTATTATTTCTAAAGTAATTTACAGTCTTGTAGCCTACAGGTTATTTTAACCATGGTAAATGTAGTAGGCCTACTGTAGTTCAAACTTTGGTTGGGAGTGGGGTCCTCCATCCTTATTTGTATGTTGGCCTAATACTTAATTCTCCCCTCTGTCCCGCAATAGTCATCTCGCATTTAATATACATTTTAGTATTTTAAGAAATATAACTCATATTGGGAAAAATATTAGTATTAGAATATGTATTGTTTTGTATGTTGAAAATAACTGGGTTAACCGACTGCTCCTGCAAAACACAATGCCTTCTTCAGACAAGGGCTCAATGTATTCACAGTGACACGTATTCAGACTCTTGTCTTCTCTGGGACATTGCTATTATTAGGGGGTTTTAATTGCTGTGGGACAGAGCAGAGTGGCTAATCTGTCATAGCAAGAGGCAAGAGTCCATCGTGCTAATTGTTAGCATCCACGCAGAGAATTAACCCACATTTCCTGCTAAATTGGTGACAACGTCACCAGGCGTCAGACCTTTGAACCTCTCGACTATCTCTCAATCTGATACTGAAAATTAAGAACTGAGGGAAGTCTTTTTTCTATTTAATTGCATGAAATATATTTGCTGAAGTTTGGATTTTGTTTTAGAAAAAGTACAATTTCAGAAGAAATTGTGGTGTACAGTTTGCTGAAAATACAGGTATTTGGGTGTAGTACCTGGTATATTGGAAATGTACAGTAGAGTGATATGAAATAGTGCTGTAGTCAGGGGAGCCACCAGAGATTTGGGGCCCCATGAAAAAAATATATAATAGGCCCCCACTACCTCAACACAACACATTTTCTGTAACCACACCTCGCTAGTACCAAATTAATCCATGCAAAGTTTAAAATAACTACATTTGTAGGCTTTCAGCTCTCTTGTAGTACAATTTTTACTATCCAATATTTGAATAGTCCCAGACCGTGAGCTATGAAATTATGCACATGCAACATTGAGCATCGGATACAGAGTCTAGAATAAATGTGCTTAACACCATAATTCAGAGTGCAAATTAATGTTTAATGGCACAATAGTGGATAACTAATACATGGAATAACATTAATTATAAAATGTTCGACTCGCAGGACAAAGTGAGCGAGAGCCGGTCAGTACAGAAAAAAATCTGCGAGCCCCCAGAGAAAAAAGAAGCAAAATGAAAAACCCGCCCACAAAGGCGATGCCATCCAATCCCAGCTTCGCCAGAAATCAGTCATGATAGCACAAATGAGAAATATAACTGTGTGTTCTGTCTGTATATATTATATACAATATACTAACTGTCATGATCGGCGCTGGGTCCTAGCGCGCGCCAACTCGTGACGACCTTAATTGGTTGTCTCCGCCTCTCACTTCCCGTTTTTCCGACGCACCTGCTCATCATCACCCATCACCTTCCTGGCATATAAACCCCGGCTTCTCACCTGCTCCTGGTCCGAGTGTTTTTTCAGCTACCCGCGGTAACTACTCTCAAGACTCCTCGCTACTAGCTACGTTCTTTTTTGAACCTCAGTGTTATCCGTTTGTCCGTCTACGTCGAGCTAACCCCCTGTGTTCCTGCTTCCCTTCCCAGGTGTTCCTGCTCCTGCCTGTCCGTCGCCTCCTGTCCTCGCCTGCCTTCCCTCAACCCCGCTGTCCTGCTCGCATCCCGTCCCCGCCTGCCTGCCGCCATCCCATCGCTACTCATCCGCTCCCGCTTCCTTCATCCGATCCGGCTACACTCATCATCCTCTGTATTTCCATTCTCTCAACAATAAACTGACTTTCCCTGATTCAACTCTGTGTCGAGTGTTCTGCTCGGGGGTCCACCCGACCCAGCCCTGACACTAACTCTACCAAATATATTAAATGTCTCTCAAAGGAATAGGCCTATGTCTCTCAAATTGTAATGTATAGGCAAAAGGTCTAACACTAAATACAATAACTAGTGTTCTTGTGTCTGAGACGCATCGCCATGCACGCAGAGTAGAGTTCTCAACTGTGTCATTCGTTATTATTCATTCTTTCATATAATTATATAATTAAAAAGGTTAATGTCATTGTTGCCATTATTACTGGTGGAAATAAAAATAGGGGCGGGTCCGATATAGAATGAACATGGAAACAGGCAGGGCTTGGTTGGGGGTGTCCGTGCAGGGACGGCCTTTGCGCACGTGTACCATCGAAGCACTGGTAAGTCGCGTTGGAGTAGCACTCTCACATGTATTGCACCTCGTACAAGTGGGTGCACACGGTCATTAACATATTAGATAAGATACTGTATGTACATAGGATACATTAAAGATAGAAAAAAAAAATCCTTATTTTTCATAATAATAAAATAAAACTTCCAAAGGAACCCCTGCAATTAAGCCAAGCTTGGCTAAATTCAGCACAATGGTGGATGGTATCTTTTTTGCCAAGAAAATGTATATTAGTTAAGGAATATCGTATTAATTATCATTGTAATCACTAAAATAAATTATGACTGGAATATAATTAAAAAGTGAACTTTATGTTCAAATATATTTTGAGGGCCCCTATCAGTCAAGGGCCCTTGGAATCATCCTATGTTTCCCCCCCTATACATATATATTTGTGGTGGCTGCTAGGGTGTTATATGTTGCTTTTTTGGTGTTTCGGACGGTTGCTAGGGTGTTCTGCACAGTTAGTAGTGTTCTGGTTGGTTGCTAGGGTGTTCTTGATGGTTTGCTATGGTGTTCTGGGTGGTTTCTATGGTGTTCTATGTGGTTTGCTATGGTGTTTTGGGTGGTTGCTATGGAGTTCTGGGTGGTTACTAGGGCATTCTGGGTGGTTGCTAGGGTGTTCTATGTGGTTTCTAAAGGGTGTTCTAGCTGGTTTATATTGTGTTCTAGGTCATTGCTAGGGTGTTCTGGGTGGTTTCTATGGTGTTCTAGGGGGTTGTTAGGGTGTTCTAGGTGGTTGCTATGGTTATCTAGGTGTTCTTGGTGGTTGCTCGGGTGTTCTTGGTTTAAAAGTATAATAATTCAAAAAGTGTAAATAGTGAGTTTTGAGTCATTGTAAAGAAGTTTGTGTAGTAAGGTAGTAACTCAAGTTTGAATTATTGTTCTAGTATAAAGTATGAAGGAGGAGTTCAGTATGGAAGTTTGGGAAGAATATGTAAGTCTAGTGAGAGAATTTGCATTTAAAGTTATCTCTTGTAAAAAGTATAAAAATCATTGCTTAGAAAATTGAGATGAGCAATCACTGCGAGGAGCTCAACATTTTCAACATTTTCATGTATAATATGGGGTGTAAGAGTTGTGAGTTTATAGATTTTAACAATTCTAGAACAGAGAAAAATCCCTTGTGTAGGCCATACTAACGTCTCAAACAATCATTTAGTTTTACGTCTGATCTTGAGGCATATGATGCAATTTGTCTACACGTGTTTGTATCTGAACATTGTGTGTATTGCACCGAGATAACGCAACACGTTTTGTTAAATGAAGTGCTTCTTGAATGTAAGAATGATCTTGTTTTTACAGAATACCATTTTGTTCTCTCTGCCTTGAATTTAGAATTCAACACAATACATCATGTTCTATGTATGAAATGTATTTATTTACTTATTTAATGACCTATGTTTCCTACGACCTAAGTTATAAAAGTCATAAAAAATACACCAACAAAAGGTGTTAACCTTTTAACCGACAAACACGATGCAATTAGATTAGCAGAGACTAAAAAACTTCTTGAACTGAATCGCATTACGTGGACGTGTGTCTGAGGAAGTGATTTAACGCTACGCTGGTCGAGGTGCTGTAATGGCCGTGGATGGAGAGGAGAGAGGGAGAGCTGACATCTGCTAAAAAACCATTAAGATTAACGGCAACATTCAGAGATTTTGTGAGAAAAAAGCAGTTGAATATATTAACTGCAATGTCTGTATTGTGAATATAAGTACAAGTAAGTATGTAAATAAATAAACAAGAATAATACATAAGAAATAAGATAAGCCAAGATGGGAATGTTGGGTGTCAGCAGAAGTACAGGACAGTAATAAGAACACAAACGAGATAATAAAAAATGTAAAATAAGTTTGAAAAAAAAAGTAGGTCTACATAATTTGAGTGGTTTACTGCTGCCATTAGAGTTTAAGTGTTCCAGCAGCTTGTTTATGACAGTGTAATTGTTCTGCGTTGAAGGACTCAAAGTGTTTCAAAGGCATCTATTTTTGCCATGTAGCGTTTATTGCATGTAGCCATTAAGTGTCACCCTGGCTCAGTGATCTTCAAGGAAACAAGATAAACACACTTCAGTAATTAGACTCGGCGATTAAAGAGATCCTTTAGCGGTTGAACACTGCGCTCAATGCAGGTCTGAGGACGTTGACATTTTCATTAAATGGATGAGTGTATTGTTGTTTTTTTTGGATGATCTTTGAAAACCAAACACTGTTTTCTGGTGACAGCAATAGCAAGTCAAGTCAATTTTATTTGTATAACCATCATAGTTATAGGGGGTTTCACAGGTCTACATTGGGGCCATGCATGTAACGGTAGAAAAAAAAAGCAGAAACAAACATTGAGTGCAAAAGTTTGTTTATCCATTCACAGCGCAGTATTTGAAAGGACAAAGGTCACGAAGCGACAAACCACAGCTAATCCACGTTGGCTAGATTTGCTTCCTGACGGGAGTGATGGTGGGAGAGTTATCATGGCGGTGGAGAGCTATAATTTAAATTTCCCGTTTTGTTTTACTGTTACACATGACTTATTTGAGGAATAGCTATTTTTCTGTCACGCTCTTTGGCTTTGGCTTGTTTTGTTTTTTCTTCAATGTCTTCCAAAACCTCATTACGCTTTGGTGAGAAAGTCTTCTGACGGTTCTAAAATCTCTTCTTCTGACAATGTTTTCATGAGAAATGAAATGAACAAATAAAATCAAACTCTTCTGTACTGTGTGCACAAACATGCCATTCATTATTTTTGTTTATTTCAACAGTTTATACCATTTAGACCTTAATCAAGTCTTTTGAGTTCAAAATATATATACTGTATATATATTTTCAGTTATTGTAGTCTATTTTGCTCAGAGTGTGAGTGACCTTTCGTTACATTTGCATGTCCAGTATGCTTACATATTTTCAAAGAGAAGCAACTCGACTGACTAATTCTTCCCTATGCACACGGCATAGGACAAGGCTAATTCAAAAAGCAAAAAATAAATGCACAAGCAGGTATGAAATCCTATCACTATTGGAGATAGAAGCGTGCAACCCGGCATATCTGAGCAGAACAGCAGTCAGGTCCGTGTGGTTTCCACACCTGCTATTCAAATGTGTTCTTTATTTGGCCGTGTCACACAGTGAAAGAACACAAACAATCAGGGTTCATGCCCTCTTGCACCTACACCTGGGTATTTATATGTGTTTTGCATTGTCTGCATCGGGCCCGCTCTGTGATTACAGCTTGTGGTTTTTTTCCTGCATACGATGCAAACCAGCTGTGGAGGGAGAAAGGCAGGTCCATCTACGACCGTCAGCAAAAGCAAATGTTCCAGGTGCCGGGGCGGGTGGCATAGCAGGCGATGCAGGTTATCTTCTTTGTGGAGACAGAGAGACAAAAGTTGTTATTATCGGATGGTGACGTGAAAGGACCAATGTTTCTGGAGTCGTCCGATCATCATTGGGTTTGACGGTGACTTGTGATCGCTGGTGATCGTAGTTAGACCTTGTGGACGGTGGTCGTCTGGCGGTGGATTTGCACCGGCGTGAATACAATCTGATCCTAGTGTACGTTCTGAACAGATTGTGTTCAATGTCAAAAGTGGCAAAGGATGGTCTTCCTATGCCTACGACTAACAGTCAACAGATACAGATCATGCTAACAATCAACAGACAGGTCATGTTAAGGAGGCGGGGGGAGGAGTAGGGGTTAGACATCTTGCTCAAGAATGCTTACAGGTATGGCTGCGGACAATGGGATCAAACCAAGTATACCCTTTGGTTTTGGAGTAGCCACTACACTACACCACTAGACTATCCTCCCCATCCTAAATCTAAATCACAACTGTCTAGTGCATCAGGGCCATGAGGGTGAAATGTGGGAGAAGACATCATTGTCCAGCGTGAGCCTTCCGGTCCCACCGCCGCCCGTACTGTCCATACCGTGTGCTTACAGGTCCATCAAGCTATGGGTGGGGGGGGTGGTGGTAGATGATGCATGATGCCCTGTCAGTGAAGCCCTCCCTGTGGGCAGCTTGTCAACTTCCACTCCCTGGCTGCTGCTCCAGCCCCCGGTCCAACCCGCGGCCATAAGTCACGGCATCGGTGCACGTGCACGTTTCACCGTGCACGGTACAGTGCATGGCGAGTGCCACACACTCTCATTCATCACAGTGAGAGCCAATGAAAGCATTTGCTTTTGTTTTCTTGAAGCGGGACAATGGAATAGAGCTGTGATATTGTCCCTCTGCGATATGCATTCTTCTCAGACGTCATTTAATTTGTCTGGTTTCACGTGAGCCACATCAATGGTCCACTGCTCTCCACAGAATAACAGATAATGATACATTAATTTGCATTTAAATGAAACGCCACGCGATACATATTTGTTACTCTCATTATTTCCCTGAGAAGAACCAGATATAAATTGGTCAAAATAACAATTCTGCATTCACTTATAATACCAACAAATTAGGATAACAGAGTGTGTGTGTGTGTGTGTGTTATTGAAGGTGTTTGGTGTCTGAAATTAATAAGACAGGACAACAATAAAGCACCAATAGCAAAGGTTGTGATCATTCCATCATCCAAGCGTTTGTCCACCCAATTGTTGTGACAGTTGGTCAATTCAGAGCACCATCTTGAAATTGCAAAATGAGCTTTTTAATTGAAGTCCCCCTTTTTACTGTCATGACAAAATAAGACGTATTACAATTAGATACCTCGAATTTTCATTGTAGACATGAAAAGTAAAAGTAAACATAAATCTTTTAACATCATATTATCATTTAATGTTTTTTTATGCATTTTATGTGTTTCACTGGTGGTTATTTAAAATAAACACTATTATTTGAGTGCTTGATAAATTAAATTATTCTGCTAATAAAGCCTTAATTATCATCATTATGAGCTTGCATCAGCTTACGGATGACGACTAACGGATTTCAAAAACAATTAAAAGGCTAAAGAGATCTAATACTAGCCAAGAACAATACAATGGTTTCCTTGGATTTTTTGGAAAATTACATGCCCTCGAGGTATAAACCCTTAAAGTCAAGTTAAGGTCAAGAGTTACCCATAATTAGCCTACTCGTACCATTTGAAAAGTTACTGGCTTAATATTTCACCAAGACAGGGTCAACGCCTCCATTTCTCTGGTGAGAGAGAGCCACTGAACTGAGGGTATAATTGTTACCTGTTACCTTCCTTTCAGAAGGTGCCTCTTTTTTGTATTAATGCCTACACTCAAGCCCTCAACACCACACCATCTATTCCCCTCTTTTCTTTTCTTATTTAATATAAGCCAGTTAAGGAAACTCATTTAGGGTTAGAAAAGGTAAACATTTATTTTTTTAAAGGAAATACTGAAGAACAAACTCATTAGTATGTGTTGACTTGAAAAAAAAAAAAGCATAACCAAGAAAGGCGAAGCCGTTGCTGTTTATGTTGATGTTGATGGAAACACAGAAGGGCATCCGTTCAATGAATGGGCCGTCAATAGACAGAACTGCACCAGTGTCTCTTGTGGTGTATTGACAAGTAGCAGCACCAGTGTCTAGGAACAATAAATAAATAAGCATTTCTAATGCTATACCGCAGCCTTTATAGACCCTTTGACCTAGCGTTGTATTGACTTGGGATGTATTGAATGCATGGGCTCTATGCAGCCGAGCATGCGTTGTTTGAATGATAATGTTTACTCTGCATAACCAAACTAGTGCCTACTACGCACTGTACAGCGATGCAGTGAGAGAAGATCTGACCTGGATTTCTTTTTTTTACCAAATATTTGATAGAATTACTAATAAAAGATGAATCACAAATTGAATTCATCTTATTCATTATTTACTATTTATTCAGTAATCATCTAACAAATGTGTCAAATAACTGTTATTTAGTCATATGGTGCAAGATGATGGGAGTATTTTTGACACGACCAAATAAACATGTAACAGCTTAATACAGATAAAATAAACTACAACAAAGTTATTGGGAAACACTGCAATCAAAGGATTACATTTAAACAAAAAACGTCAATGGTATAACCTTGATTAAATGTATTAATCAAGCTCAAAGCAAAGGAAACGATCAGTGCATGTCCTTATTAAAGAATCCTCCTAAAAACATTTGCATTCTCAACGCGGGTCCTATTGTTTATCCTTCCGATCATATTATTGGATGATAAATGTGTTCATTGGTCTGGGGATTTGGCCCTGAAGTCACACAACCTGCACTGTAAAAAGCTTTCCGAGCTGTATTTTGCATTTATTGTCATTCCATTCAGTTTAACGTTATTAGATTTATTTGTCCAATTTAAAATTCTTAATGTGATTGCTTACAAGGCTGTCAATGGCACTGCCCCTACCTACCTCCAAGCGATGGTCAAACTCCATGCCCCAGCTCGAGCGCTCCGCTCAACTACCTCGGCTGGCCGGCTGGTACAACCTTCGCTAAGAGGACGTAAGTCACAACTCTTCTCTGTTCTGGCGCCGCAGTGGTGGAATGAGCTCCCTGCCGCGGTCAGGACGGCAGAGTCACTTACGACCTTCCGCAAAAGGCTCAAGACACACTTGTTCAGAGTCCACCTTGACCCCGCATAGCCTCCTCTAACCACCCCCCAAAAAAACAAAAAAGACCCCGCATAGCCTCCTCTATGACCCCGCATAGCCTCTACAAAAAAACTAAAAACAAAACCGTATGTTCTGCACTTAACCATTGTATGTTGTACGTCTTGGCACTTAATAGCACT
>OMKN01080209.1:8599-22074 GCA_900302345.1 Melanonus zugmayeri
TTCCCAGTTCCCCCCCCCCCCCCCACACACACACACACACACCGCCACTACCACGACAGCAATCGCCCCCCGGACCCGGGCGGGCGGCCAAGCTCGGTCTGACTAGAAGTAGCAGTAAGAGATAGTGAGTGAGAGAGGTACACAGAAAGTGAGTGATACAGAAAGAGAGTGTGTGGGACAGCGAGGGGAGAGAAAGTGGAGAGACCAAATAAAGATGAGATATGAAGACAGATAAAAGACCCTAACCACTCACACAAAATGACAGAGAATGGAAAAAAAGGACTGAAAAATCTGCCCTGCGTACAGCTTCTGCGAACAGACAGGTACCACTGAACCACAAGTGGAATGAACCTCAAGAGAAAATGTGTTGTTTTCCTCCAGAGAAACACACAGGCCGGGGCGTTGAATAAGGTCGTAAAGTAGAGCGTGGCATGGCGGCCAAGGTTCTGTGAGACCCTGCTGCGCAAAAGCCATTAAATTCCCCCCTGTGCCCGGGGGGGCTGACCGTGAAGGAAGCAGGTGTTTTCTCACGCCAGTATGTAGCCTGTATGACACTATGAGTGCTGGGGTAACTTGTCTGCTGAAGCCTCACGTGGATGTATCACAGACCATTAGCAAGTGGTTAGAGAACGCAGGATGAATTAATAATGAAATTAATACAATAGGATGTGACTATATAGGGTAGGAAGAATGTTTAGAATATGTACTTTAGGACAAGGCAGGTACAATACTATGCTTTTGATAGTGCTGAACACCAATAAAATGACATTGTCTCTTCTCCAGCTATAATGTTTTAGGAAAATGTTTTAGGAAAGAGTAGAGTAAATTGCATTACTAATAAGGATGTCTGGTTAAATGTAGAGATGGATTCTGCTGAACAAAGCTGGATGGTCTGGTCTACTAAAATGGTATAAAATGTAGTGTATAATACAATAACAAAACGGAATACAGCACAATGCCAGACAGTTAATCCGATCATGGAAAATAAAGTCTTCTGACAGATCATTTTTTACCATGGAGTAAACTCCTGGACGTCTCCAGTCTGGTTCCCTCACAGTGAGGAGCGTGGCTGAGGCGTGGCCGGCCTATTAGAGGGATGCAGATGTTGAAGTCATCATATGACAACATCTGCATCATATGATTCCAACATCTGCATCAAACGACTTCAACGTCTGCATCATACGACTTCTACGTCAAATCGGGTCCCTTCTCCCGACCGCAAGATGAGATAAAAAGGAGGAAACGGAATATGTAGAAATAGAGAGGGAAATATGGAGAGAGAGAGAGAGAGAGAGAGAGAGAGATCGGTTACAAACCAGATTTGGCTATTTGTTTCCTTCCAGAATATCTTCCAGCCCTGTAAACTGTCTAGTCGGTGCAGTCCTGTTAGCCGGCCAACCACCGGAAGTCTGAGTCATTTGTAAAAGTTACCGATTCTCTCAATTTATTTGTATGTCCCTGAGAGGAGTAGGTGGGCCGCAAGGAGAGCCGTCTGAAAGACACAACTACAACTTTCCACTCTAAATTCAAAGCTCATACCCATACGAGACAATCCCGGTGCTTTTGTCATTGAAATTCCCAGCTTAGCCGGTGCGTCATGTATGAAATAATACTTGGTTCGGCGATGTGGTGTGACTATCAACAGGTGGTTTAAAACTTTATGGGACACGTCAAAAGGAGCCTACAGATACCGTAGATATTCTTACCTCAGAGACCGAAGACGGTTCCTGGTTGACAGTTTGGCAATGTCTGGAAACAAAAAAGGAGACAGACACAATAAAAACATTGCGACCGACATTGCAAACAATTTCTGCGACGGTCTGCATTGCGGTAACAACAAGTCGATAAACCTGCAGGGCCATATTACTGCACACGTCTGAAGCGGGCCTTTGAAATCCATGACAGTTCCAAAAACACTACTATACTATGAGATGTCGTGAAGGAAAGAAAAGCCCATTCATTGTCCTGGACAAGTGTGATTAAACTGAATAATCCAGACACAAATCAAAAGAAAGGTAAACAGATACCTTTTTTATGTGCTCTTGCATATATATACCTAGGAGGGACAGGGAGGGTGGATTACATTGTATGTGTGATTTGTAGACTTGTCCCGACGCAATGGCTTTAGGCTCTTTATGATGTGTGCCAAAGCAAAACTACTGATGATAGTTTCCTCACAGAGGACATTTTAAATAGTGTTCTTCCCTTTCTCATTACACCCCTCATTTCCAGGGTTGGAGACTCTATGGGGACCCCAGGAAATGTAGTGTTTGTTTTCATATTCTTTCGTCAAGCCTATCCCATTACACCCAAGGTCTCCGCCGTATGGGAACGTATATCATCTTTGGTGTGGGCGGGTGTACATGTGTGTGCGCACATGTGCACATATGCCTACGTCCATTTTGTTATCCCTGAAGTGAAGTCTCACATGTGCACGTGCGGCCCCTCGATGTGCAAGTTCAACCTCCATTCAACCTCTATGCCAGTTTCCACTGTATGGGGAGTGGGTGTTGGGAGGCTGTACTGGGCTGTGGGGTGTGGCCTGTGTAGGGTTGAACGGTCAGAGACTCAGGAACCAGAGCCACTAACAAAACAAACACCAACTGTATCAACAAGAGGCAGTAGGTGGGAAGAGAAGAACATGATCATCTTTATTAATATCATCACGTCTGTTACTGCCAAGGACGCCGTTTCTACATTCCACAAGGACGATAATTGGCTTTTTTGGGGGACTTAAAAGTTTTCAACCGGTTTTGTATCATTTCAATGTGGGTAGTATATGCAAATGAACAATGATTACTCCTCCATGTTGCCTGCGCCCAGATCTTCCTGCTATTTTTGTCCGCTGGATGACGCATTTCGTGTCATTGGCAACAACTGCAGGCGTTTTTCACACTATATCCCTAATGGGGATAGAGATAAGTTTGAAAATTGGCGAAGTTATCCTTTAAGCCTGGTTTATAGAACATTCCAAAACAGTGTTTTTTTCCCATAATATGTAGAGACATATAATAGCAATGATTAACCTTGTCTTGCCCTGCAGGGTTCATGTTTTGTCTGTCTGGTTCTTGCGTGTTTGAATGTGGCTGCATATGAATAGAAGTGTTCATATGGCCAGCATATGGAGGAGTTGGTATCAGCAAGATACCATAAAACACACAAAATCATGTGTTTCATTGAAACCACAGAGAATTTATGGGGAATATTTTAGTGTTGCCACCCCCCTTCCCATTCAAACTGCAATCTCTGTTCATGCAGTTCCTCTAACCATTGATGTGGATATTGTGAATGTTGTGGTGCAACATTTTATGACACACAGCATAAAGTTTTTAATGACACACAAAAGAACATAGGGGTTTAGGGGTAGAGACATTCAGCTGGTTCTGCTAAAGAAATATATAAAATATAAAATGCAAGCATCGCAGCGAGTTTGGCTTGAATGTGGCTGGGGACAGTTATTGAAATTTTAAAACTAATCCAACACCAACATTTTATCAGTATTTCCCTAGAAGTGGTAAAATTCAAGAAGCAAGCTTCCCTATTATTAGTGCCGTGTTCAAGAGGACCACATTTCCAGTGCATCTAAGGGCAGTCATGGAGGACTGAGTACCTACAAACCACATGGCTTTATCTCCAAAACCAAAAGTGGCAACCACCGAGGCAACAACAAATTGTTCCAGCAATGGCGTGGCGGCCAGAACAGAGAGAGAACGCCAGTTCTCAAGGTCCGGCATGCTAGACAATGTGCTGCTTAATCGTTCCACCCCCTTTACCCGCCTCAGATAAGATGAGACATCTAATAGTGCGCTTACGTAATCACTTCTGCTGCGCGTGTAACCAGATCGTCACGGACACAACATGTCGCTTCTTCTGCTTGACTACATAACTTCCACACATAACTTTCAAAGCCCTAGAGGGTATAGAGGGGTCGTGGGTTGAGATGCACACAGTCTAGAAGACCACCCAAGCTTAAGCTTTTGCCCTAGGGTGCATTGTTGGACAAACTTACTTAACATTTCTTTGACCCAATTGTGTCCAGTGGTCATGAGCTCTTGTGTCTAGAGCTAGAAAGTTAAGACTCTATTGAGTTGTCGTTCTTCAAGCCTACAGCTGGTCTGAGTGGTAGGGGAAATGCAGAGGTATACATCATCGGGTAGGGACCTGTTGATTCAACGTAAAATACAGTGTAATACAATACAATACACAAAAAGGTGATTTCTTGAGCACAATTGGTTCGCTGAGCTGGTAATAGATGTAAAGGTGTGGAGATGGAGATGGTGATTTTGATACAAAAAACTGTCGCATAGTAGAATTTAAATGCAAACCCATAGGAGCATTTTTTTCTGGCTTTAAATATAATTTCCAAAGTCAAGCCAGCTGTGTTTGTGTTGGAAATCTATGTCAAGCCATAATGTATTAAAGAAAAGATACAGCAACAATCATCCCCAGAACAGATGGCTGGTAAATCTGTCAGGACCTCTGGTGAATCAACAGCAAACAGTGAGACAGTTAGGTCATCACTGGTTGAAAATGGCATGAAAAACATTTTTCCATCATTTTTCATCTTGTAGTGGCTAGCCAGCCACAGTGTTTGCCTGGACACGTATGAATAATAGAAACGTCCTGTTGTCCTGGTTGCATAACTGTGTGTTTGGGACTGTGTGTTTGTTCTGCAGTGCCTTCCGAAAGTACCTTAATCTGACTGCAGTTGACTCTTTTTATATTAAAGGACTGAGTGCATGCATGTGTGTGTGTGCAACACACATGGCTTTCATTTTGTAGTAGTGTATCTGTATACTGGATGAAAGTGATCACATGTGCACGTTTGCACCATGCAGAAATGTAACAAAATGAATCGAGTGGACCCAGTGTCTCACAGATAACTAATTTGAATATATCACTACATATCTATACACTACATATCTATGTTGATCCTCCGTTGCTCTTCGTATCTTCTCAGATTGATCAGATGCCGATGTAGGGGAGAAAGTCATCCAGAGCACATGACAAGCATGGCTCTAGTCCCATGATTCACTCCACATAAATGTTTCACTTTCACTCCACACAAATGTTTCACTTTTTTTATCCCAACTTAAATGGATCCCTGGAGACAAAATCCCCTTTCCTCCCTTCTCCAGTCATATAAATATAAAAGGAAGGGAGTACACCCAAGCCAAATGTAGCGCTGGGTTTGTTGACCAGCAAAGGCAACAGCTGGGTAATGGGGAGATAATGTATCTTTGAGTTAGGCAAAACACTCAAAAATAAGGATGTACATTCCCCAACAGTAAAATAGAGTTGATCTACGAGTCTTTGTTGTGCCTGTGAGGCATTATTGTAAATCAAAATTAATTCGTTCTTATTCAGTGAGTCACCGTTCAATTTAAATGATATAGACAAATAATACAAAAGAATAATAGGATTTGTATAATAAATTGTATAAATAGAAAAACGATGATACATTAGTTTTAATCAGATCCCCATGTTCAAATGTCAAGGTGAAGATTTTCCATGTCAACTTAACACATAGCTGTGATTTCCCTCCACAGTTGATTGTGAAATCTCTCCCCTCATCCCCTGATGTATAGCACGAATCTGTCAACCATACATAAGGATATCTCTATGTTTAAGCTGTGCCAATAAAAATAGCTGATAACAATTCATAACATGGATTGCAAGTTGCCAGTGACGTTGACTGATTGCTGAACCTAAATGCAGAGGGGTCGACTTTAAAAAGGTTTTGGTTGAGAAGTCATGTTGTGTCTCAGACTCATCATCATCCCTGATTTATTATTTATTGTTTCAAAAGTAATATAGAAGAGTAGTCTCACAAATTGGTCTTGGCAATATATCGATATTATATCGATATCGTGATATGCGACTAGATTTTGGATATCGTAATATTGTGATATGACATACAGGTAAGTGTTGTCTTTTCCTGGTTTTAAAGGCTGTGAGTAAAGTGATGCCATGTGATCAATCATACTAATGTATGATTATTTATCAGAAATCTCATTGAGTAAATATATTGTGAAAGCACCAATAGTCATCCCTACAATATTGTTGCAATATCAGTTTGGATTTTGTCCATATCGCCCCGTCCTAATCAGACTTTAGATTAATATCTAAAGTCTGATGGTAGACAAGCTCAAATCTGTGTGAACAGGGCGTTTCACTTTCTTTTGCTTCCCATTTGTTTCGACATCATGTTGGGGATCTCTAAGTGTGTATTTGGCAAACATACTCTTCCAGCAGTAGTAAACTGTAAATCAAAGCTCATAAGATAGGCACATTTCACCTATAGGGGGCGCTTTAATTTAATTTAACTTTAACTTTGCAGTCAAAGATAAGGATAAAAGATAAAAGGGCCCAAAACATAGCATATATTTCAGGACTTTCAGACTGGCCTTTCACTAATTCCTTCTGTGTGTTTATAACAAAAATACGACTATTTCGATGTAGAAATGAAAGCCTGTTGTAATATTCCCATAATGTTGAGAAAACATTAACAGTGCTTTGTGCGTTCTCAGTTATTAACGTAATAACTAGAATGTTCTGAACTAGAATTTTTCATTATTTATTAATATATTGTTCAATTTCTTTGCATTTGCAATAAAAAACCTTCTTTAATGTTTCACTTTAAATTTAAAGATTTATTTCAGATGATTATTATTTAGATTTAAACTTCCAAAGCTAAACAACTCCTAACTCTTTTGCCCCCTTACATAACAGTTCAACTGGGGCGATGCAGTCGCTATGTGAGAGCCGACTACAATAGCCGACTGCTTTTCAGCCTCACTGAAAAAAGGATTTTGTTAGAAAAACATTGCATTAAGCATTTCAAATGGCTTTTATAATACACACAATGTTTTTTTCCAGCCATGTTTGGCCTTTTAGATTGTAATGTGCTCAATTTTGACAGATTTCTAGGCATTTTCTCGTCAGGAACATCCCTAGGGAGAACCCTGTTTTCAGATCATCTGGTGGTATTAAGCCTGCAAATTACGTTGTTTCTTATGTGCTGTTTAAGGAAACTGTCGGCCCTTTATCAGTGGAATTTCCACTGATACCGATATGATAGGCCCATATCGGCCGATAAAATTGTCTCTGGTACCAAACCATTTGGAGACATGCTTACTGGGAATACATATGTCAGACAAATTTTAAAACACTGTAAATACCTAAAAAGTGTCTGTAAAGGATTCAAATCAACACTGTATGGACTGGCCACTGTAGAAACACATATTAAAATGCCCTTCTGAAAGCTTCATCCACTCGTGCGAATTAGTTTTCTTCAGTAGAATATCTCCCGTGTGAAACAGGAAACGTAACTCTGCTACTTGTAGTTTCTGGTTTCTGGCCCAGGCTCTGTGCCATCTGTGCCCAGAACTTCTGTTATAACATAGCAGGACTGCTGGATCCGAGATTATATATAGAGTGGTATCTGAGAGTATAACGGTATCGGTAAACTGAGAATAGTGCATCGTTAGTGGAAAAGATTCTTGCTTCTCCATTCGTGAGCATGAACCGTGCCAATATTTCTGCTGTAATCGCGAGGCCTACATGTCATCCTTTCCACCCTATTGTCACTTCCCAGAGGCCAGGCCACAGATTTTTCCGGGCCAGAGCGACCTCAGAGGGCCCCCACATTGTGGACATCATCCTTGAGTCACACCAGGACCTCCTGGAGCCGCCAGAGAAATGACACAATCGTTCCACATCCACAATAACAGAAACTACACTGGGAGTTCAAGCGGATGACATCATCCCTACAGACACAGATACAGTCCCTGTATATGGGCCAGGATAGTCTAGTGGTGGTTAGGGTTACTGACTCCACAGCCCAAAGGTTGTGGGTTCCACCCGCAATGTTTGTACCTGTATGTCTATATTGTACCCGTGTCTACCTATAGGCCTCCTTGAGCAAGATGCCCTAACCCCTACCTGCAAATTGATTTGGGTAAAAGCATCTACTAATTGACATATTAAATAGTAATATAGCTCAATGGCCCATTAGGAGGTGATGAGTGATACATTTTAAAGCCACCTGTTCTTGGAACAATAAGTGTGCATCCTGTAAGACCATAACACACGATGTCCTCTCTTGTCATTTCCTTCACTGAGGAAAAAGGAAATGCAGCCTCTCTCTTTACGTCCTGTCATGCGACAGAGGTCTGTGACATGTGACAGGACACCATAGTTTTCCACCCAGAAACGATCCTTGTGTGTCCCTTTGTGTGTGTGTGTGTGTGTGTGTACTAGCAGCACTTTGGTGGGACGTGTGTGTGTGTGTGTATGGGTGGGAGGATGCGAGGCAACATTTACTTGACTGAAGAGTGTCTCCTGGTTCTTCTAACAGCACTCAGAAGACATGTGACGGCATGCGCTCAGTAATTACCTCAGTGGCTGTCAGTGACCTGAAACAGCCCTAAGAACAACAGCGCCTGTGTTTTATACATGTGACCTTTTCATCTCTCAAAGTATCTCTGCTTTTAATGACATAATTACACTTAAACACCACCTTGCCAGCGGTTGATTTACAGCAGGATGACTACAGGTTCCTAAACACGCCTGTGTTTTATACACATACCTTCTCATCCTGAAGTATCCCTGCCTTAAAATCTAAACGTAGTACTTTTTCTGAGCGGTGTTTGAGGTTAAATGCACGCCGTTTCGTTCCTACGTACAGTATGTGTGGGCTTTTGTTTCCCCCTGGTTTTGTTTTCCTCTCTCTTTTTTTTTTTTTTAGAACTAGAAATACGGCTGTTTTGAGTTCCTGCGGTTTTCATTGGTGGATGCTGAACCAATGAGGGCTGAGCCGCCTTGCTCAAAAGCCCCGTCGGTTCCACCTGTGCGGTCTCTCATGCTCTCTCGCTCGCATGCCTGTTAGCTTAGCCTTTGTTTGTAAGCTGTCTGTGGCTTGTTGCCACTGTGGTCACTTATTTTTGTTTTGTTCAGCCTTTTCTAATTGTTGCCAGATTGGGCCTCGTGCTTTTGTTAAGTTTAATTGAAATTTTGGTCAGTCCTGTAAGAAGTTGGTAGGGGTGAGCGTCTCTTGTGTTTGTTGAGCTAGGGCGCTAGGCTTACCTACTGTTTATCTGTAAGTATTAGAAAGATTCTTTTGTTTTAAGGCAAGTCCTGTTGGGTTTATTATTTTGGCCCAGGCTCACCCTGACGTCTTGTAGCTTCCCTGTCCAACCTCATGCTTATTATTTGTTCTTAATTCCAATAAATCCTTTGTTTAATTTTGTGTCTGTCCTATTTGAATCAGCTTTATGTTACCCCCCCTATCCCCTAGTCTAGGGGATTGTAACACACACACACACACAATGTTGCCAGAGGTTGATTTACAACGACTCAGTGATGAAGCACTTTCTGTAAGTGCACACAGTCCATGGCAACAATAGAGGGCTTGGGCCAGAATGGGGCAATACCTTTATCTTGCATGAGAGGAAATGAATTACAACATAAAGAAAGACACTTTTCTCAAACAAACTGGCACTCAATGCATTTAGCAGAGCTTTTATATGTTCCAACTTGTGCACGTACTTCTGTACATATGTGCACTTTAATAAGCCAACAAGGCACATACAATAGCCTCTAAACATTCAAATATCTCTCCAGACAACAACAATGGGTGAATATTGCCTGCATTGTTAAGGCTACCTGACCCCCAGGGAAGATTCATATCACAAGACAACACTCGCTCCATTACACAAAAACAAGCGTCATAGAGTCGCCTTGGTCTGGAGACAGGAGACGTAATGGTTCATCCCCTCGGATAAGATAAGAGCAACAGTTGACTTGTCTTGTGGAGCCAAGCAACTTTAAGCTGCACTTACTGCCCTTATCAACGCCAACGGAAAGTCAGAAAAAACAGAAAATCTTGACAGATTTCTTCAATTTTGGAAAGAGCAACATTTTTTTTGTATCCATTCAGCTCAATCAAAAGCAGGCGGGCAAAACATTACAAGTTACAACCAACCATAACACAGTTAGGACCTGATCTGTTCCATCGCCAATCATTGCTAAAATTATCAAACCACATCCCGTCTCATGTTTGGTCCCATCCTGTTTTAATTGTCAGTACGCCACATTATGGAAATAACAATCATACCAAACAGTGTTTCCCCCCCCTCTACCTCCAAAAAAACCCCACCATAGGCATCACTGGGTCAACGTTCTTTTTCAATGCTGCAATTAGAAGGCTGTGAGCCGTATATTATGTCCGTTTGTGCAGTCGCTATCCATCAGGGCTGAGTTTCTGACCTGGGGAAATGGTGGAGGAATCCAGCCTCCAAAGCAGCATACCTATCCTTGCCTTGAACGTGAGCCAAACCCTTCATCTATACATGTGCAACACATTACCATCTGCCAGTTACAGTAACTCAACCAACAGCGGCTTTAATATCGCTTACTGGTTCAACATACAAGTTTCATTGGAGCAATGTGTCCACTTGTCCTCTTTCAGTCATTAAAAAATAAATACAATGAAATACACTTCAAAGCCATCACAAAGTCCCCCTGTGGTATCCCACCTGACAAGGTATATCATTACCACTGGCACCATTGAAAGCGGCTGAATAAATGCACCTTGGGTGGCCAACTTCTGAAGCTTTCGTCTAGGACAGGCTCTGGTGACTTCATTTGGAACTGATTGTCTTCCAATACCCTCTTAGGAAAACTGGTGGCCGTCATCATGGTTTAATACACATTGCCATGGTAACGCATGATGTTCAATTATGAAAACTACTGAATTGCATTTTTCCAGGAACAGGACATAGGTCTGTAAAATTGGCTGGAGGGAGAGTTAAAGCACTATGTTAGGCATCTTCATATGCCAAAAAATAGGCATAAGTATAGCACACACGAGGTTGTCACACAGAAATATTAAACATTATATTTACTTCATGTGGCAATTACTATAGTAATGGTTTACTGTTATAGGCTCACTGGCTCTGACTGCAACTGGGCATGAAGGTGTTAATGATTCATGGCGGCCCAAGGGAGCTACAAAACGTCCTGGATTAACAACTTCCTGATGGTTTTTATGTGTGTTTCACACCTGTCAAGTACACCAGAATTATCTGCCCCATAGTCTCTGCACACGAGGAGATAAAAGGACACAGGTGGACTTTTACAACGCAATTTACAACAATTGTAATCTATGTCATCACCAGAGGGTTATTATAATTGCAAAAAAACAAAGGCTATAAAGTACAGGCAAAAAGATCTGCAAATGTTTTGTGTGTCTGATTCATAACATAATCAGAATTGTCTGGAAAATAAAAATAAAAAAATCTACAAAAATCCTCAACAATTCTTCTAATCTTTGGGTTAAATGTGAACTGACAATGTAATATTTTCTATGCATTGTGTACTTTTCTTAATAAATATATTCATGTTAAAAAGTCGAAGTGAGTATTTCTGCTGTTCTACTTTTGAAAGACCTTGTTATAGTTCAGCTTCACTAGTTTTTAGTTTTTTCGGGTACTCTGTGATGTGATGTTGATGTTGATAATAACCAAACTACATCTCATCTCTCTACTAAAGGAAGGAATCTCTGTCTGTCTGTATGTCCTTCGCATATCTCGAGCACGTTTTGAACAGCACTGCACTAGTCGTATCAAATATCAAACATTCATTTTGACGGAGGTAACTCGGCAGTTACACATGAACATAAGCAGGTTATCCCTATTAACGTTGAATATTACCATATATGGAGTTACACCAGTCCTTACCAAACATGAATTTCATGCTTCAGTCTTGCTATGCAATCATAAAACAATCCATCACCCTTCAGCTATACCCATCATCGGCCCGGTCGCCAAGGCTCAATGTGTCAACATACCAAAACAACCAACATACAAGAAACCCCAAAAACCAGTCACACAACCGCAGCCGACCACAGAAACTACCTCAGAACTGCTTTGATTCATTGTCTGTGTGTCTCTTTGGGGTCAACATTGTAAATAGCCTACATTGTCTAACCCAGTAACACTCGATTGCAACAATATGTCCGCCTAATATCCAGCTACACTCAGCAAACTGAAACTCTTTTTAAACTCCAGGTAAACACAATTTCTAAATGCGACCACCAACACACAACAGCGCTAACAATAAACATTGTTTCGCTGCCAGCCGAAACAGCCTCCAACACATCTGGGATGAAGGGGTCTTCCTCTAAAATATGCATGTTGGCCTAGTTAGCAGACAAGACAACAAGACCACACAGGAGCACGCACTATGGGCACGTACCCTGGTACACCTCACCATAGGTGCTGCTTCTATGGGTGCTTCAGGGCCCAAGCACCCACGGAGAAGGCAGAGCACTGTCGAAGTGGAGTCCGTCAGCGGTAGTTGTCTTGATTTAGGCTACTTTAAACTACTGTTTCAGGATAAGTATTACATGGGCTCGGAGGATTCATCAGCATTTAAAGATGTATTAAAGCATCAGCGTTACAATAAACCTGAGTCTGTTCATGACTCCTACTGAGTGCAGGCTTATAAACAGTTCTTATCACATCCAGGACAGATACATGTTGTACGTTTCTTCATACCGTTACACAGTTGCTGCCCCCGGTTCCTTTTGGGGACAGACCTTTGCTCAGCATCTACGGCAAAAAATCATTACATAGCTTCTCTGTATCCTTATCCAGCTGTCTACTTGCCCTGCCACGAGTCAGCCCATTGACATGCTTCTTGCCCTGACAGCGTGATCGCCAACAGGGGACCATGTCACCCCCTACCATTATCCTCTCTGTCTCCCAATGTAATCATTCGTCTCCCTGAGTAAGACGCCGATGTAATCATTTCTGGGAGGTCAAACTACGATCAGGGCTCACTCCACTAGAACAGAAGGATCTACTATGTTTAGGGACGAGCCCCCCTGTTGAATATTGCAAATCATAATTATCACCACCGTAACATTGTATTATATTTACTTATACTAGATGTTCTATTGTTGGTCCATGTCTATTACTCTTAATTGTTATAAAACACTATGGGGGGATTGGATTATTTCCAACAGCACCCATGGGAAAAATGCACTTGACGGGGCCACATTTACATTGATTTGATAGCAAACTCCAAACTCCTAAGGAGAGCAAGTTGATCTCATGATATCCTAAACAAGATGACTAAAATGATGGCCCATGATGTGCTGAGAACACAAAACGAAGAAATAAAATGAGTTTTTCTCTGTGATAACGGACGAGACCGCTGACGTTACGGTCAAAGAACCGGTGTCTATCCGCTTCCAATTTGTGACTGAACCTCTGGAGCCAGAGGAACCTTTTGTTGGATTTCATGAGACATCAAAAACAATAGCAGACAAGACTTTTTCAGCTGTTAAAAGACGTTCTGATGAGATTCTCACTGCCAATCAGTAAATGTAGAGGACAGTGCTACGACGGTGCGTCAAATGTTGTCTGGCATTCGAACAGGTCTGCAGGCTCGCGTGCAGGAACAGGAGT